>OMNZ01110676.1:4774-16732 GCA_900303255.1 Lesueurigobius sanzi
CATTTATTTAAAATACGTATTCAGAATACTCATTTTGAGTAACTGTATTCAGGTACAAATACTCTCTCATTTGAGGGTATTTCGAATAGAGTTACTTTTCAAATACCAAAGGAATACAGAGAAGAGAGAGAGGAGGGACAGAGAGAGAGAGGAAGGAGAGAGAAGAAGAGAGACAGAGAGAGGGGAAGGAGAGAGAAAAAGAAGAGAGAGAAAGAAGAGTGGAAGGAGAGAGAGAAAGACAGAGAGAAAGAGAGAGACAGAGAGAGGGAAAGAAAGAAAGAAAGAAAGAAGAGAAAGAAGAGAGACAACAGTTGGTGTAAAAGTATAAAAAAATATATTTTTAATCTTTCACCATATTTAAACAAAAATATAAAGCAAATCAAGGTGAAAGTATATATCTACACTGATTGGGCAAAGTAACTGAATACGTTACAAAATACATTTTAAGACAAGTATTCAGTATTCTGTAATGGAATACAATTTCAAAGTATTCTCCCCAACACTGTTTATGTTTTATTGTATTCTGCTCCTTTAGAGTTGAGTAACGTTAAAACTAAATTAACTACATTTATTAGTATGTACAATGTGTGGAAGAAGATGAACTGAACAAGCAAATTGATAGATATTAAATATTGTATTGTATTGCATTATGGACATTTCTAAAGTGGTGCGCCTAACTTATGCCCTGATGCACCTAAATGAAGAACGACCTCGAAGTGTTAGTCTGGAGCCCTACTCATGCGTGTGTATGTGCACTGCAAAAAGTCATATCTTAGTAAGTAAGTAATCTACAAAGTAGTAAGTAAGTAAGTAATCTACAAATTAGACACACCGCTGTGTCTGTGTTTATATTTGCACACAGCCTCGCCTCACGACATGAGCAATAATTAGCACAGTCGAGGCTGATGTCCATCGCTTGGTCCAGGTTATCGCCACCTCTATGACCTTATGTTAAACAGACAGCGGTCACCGCCCACCACATGGACCGTAGGACAACCGCAGGTAAAGACAGAACCAGCAGGCACCCGCAGGACTCGGCCTGAGGGATAATGTGAGCAGTTTAAGGTCTGGATTTAAAAGCATAACGCTGCTCCGTTATTGTATGAGAAGGGCAGTAGAGGTGCTTAATGGAGCTTCACTTTGAAATGTTGCATTGTAATTTGCATTTAATAATTCTAAGAAAGATGGATAATGTTAGTGATCTACGCGTGAATCCAGCTTGTGTAACTTGTTTTTTTTTTTTAAATAGTTGAGCTTGACCCTGTCCTGAGGCTTGTACAGCACTTCAGGATGAGGTTAGTGAGGATACAGTCAGCAGTGCGGCGGGTTTATCGATTTTACTAACACCAGGCGCACACAGGGCTAGACAGATGAGCCCACCTGCTAACAGCACAGATCGGCAGCTCCAACTTGTCATCGAGCAGGCTCCAAAAAGAAGAAAGATTCAAGCCAATGACTGCTATTAATTATGTTATTCATGTGAGAAGCTGCAGTGGATGAATGAGTGCAGGCCCCCTCCAGTGCACTCAAGGACAGTCGGTCACCAAGCTTTTAACCAAGTGGGCATCGGCTGCACTGGCAAACTATCACTAAAGCTTCAGAGGGATAGCATTTATTATCAGGCTAAAAGGCTATTCCCGATAACTTGGTACGTCCAGACTCCAGACATGAGATGTGCTCTATTCTGTTCACAATATTTGGTCTGGTCATTCCATTCTCCACTGCTGGTGCACGGGGCTTCGTGAGTTTATGCTCTCAATTCTGCTTGATATAAATCTGATGTATTTACATACAAAATAAAAACAAATAATTATTTGTGTCTTTACTAACCCTTTTTCATTTAGTTTAAGTTTGTGGGGGGGGGGGACAAATCTTTAAGGTTTCTAGCTTTAGCCAAGCTTCCCTTTAGGCCATAGCTTCACCAAAATTGAACTCAATGATGTGTCCTTTGCCGTTTACAATAAGTTTACTTTCAATTATGACTCAGACTGTAAAGTCAGTCATACGGTGCATGGCAGGTGGGGGTAGGGAGCACTGATCTTCCGTACACAGCATGTGTCACCCCCTCTCAAACCACTGCTGCTCTTGTCAAACAGGAACATGTCCTTGTCCTCAAGAGTGACCCATCTCAACCCACATAAGAGGTTTCCAAGCTTTCATGTCACATAATGCATTAAACCTAGCCTTGAAAATAATAGGAGTTACTGGTCCTGCTTCACATCATGGAATCGTCCAAATGACTTTGAGAGTACATACTTAAAGCCCTCATGGGATCCCGGTGAGCGCTAATGGATCTAAATGGTTCTAAATGGGATCTAAAATGATGTTTTCACGCCCCAAACAACAACTAAATGTCTCTCTGTGTCTTATTACTGTAGGCAAGAGCTGATATTATTTACCATTTCCCACAAGTATTTTGTTACATTAGGTTTAAAGTCCCTCGGAGTGTGTCAGGATACTTTTGTGCTCGTCTATCCCATTCATCGCTGCAGCGATGACCCATTTTTGCCCGTGGGCATCATTAAAGTTTCATCTGATCTTATCTGATCTGCCCCGATCCTTCTCTGGGTCCTGATCACCCTCTGCCCCCCTTCTCCTTATCCTTCACTTAATTATGTCCCATGAATGAAGTTCATCATTCATTCTGCCAGCAGCCAGCAGCATGGCTCGTTCTAATGGAGGCGCAGAGACCAAACTAAATTTAGACAGGAGGCTGTTGATGCCTAGCAGGGTTTTAATGGGGCCCGACGTCTAAGACAGCAAGCTGATGTAAAGGATACACTCATCTGTCCACAACCAGTTTGTGTTGAAAAGTTTTCAAGGAGATCACACGCAGAGGTGACGCTTGCTGCTGACTAAGGCAATTCAAACTTAATGAAATCCTACATTTACATTTTAGGATCTTAGCCAGTGCTCCGTCTGTCTGGACCTCTTCAAAATAATCTACATGTGGCAGTGAAGCAGTGACAATTGCTTCAAAAAGTCCAACTCAATAAGTCATGTCTGCAAATGTGATATGAAAGATGTGGCCAGAGTTTCTCTACATAACTTTCTTCTTTGATTAAGGCGATCTATTATGTCAGCACAGATCAGTATTCCTATAGTATATAAGCACTTTTAACAGATGGTGAGAGTTAAAAAACCTGTGTTGTGACAAATCAAAATGGGTTGTATGAAGAACTAAAGCGCACCTGACCCACGATAAGAAAATTGATGCACAATTGAAACACTGCACTGCGTAAAACCTCCACACAGTTGGAGAGATGCTGGACGCACATGTCAAGAGATGGACGCGCAGTCAGCCCACTGATGTCTCGGGACAAACAGCTCGGGGCAATCACACCTGGCTCAGCACACAAGCTCTCCAGAGGTGTGTGTGTGTGTTGTAGTTCGTCTGGGGGATATATTAGGGTTAGTTGTTTCTATGAGAAGATATTAATGGTTGACTAATCAGTTTAATCAGTGGGTTGCAAGACTTTTTGGGAGCATTTCTCTGTATATTTATTTACTGAAAAGTGATAAAAACCCCTCATGAGTCTAAAAATGATTGCCGCCAAGTTGTTTTGATCATGATTTCAACTTTAAAGTGGACATATCATGCATATAAATCTGAAAAGAGGCTTAAAAACTTTCCGTTAGGGTGTCTGCGCATTGATATTTTATGTTACATAAATAAGTAATGCCTCTGTGAGTACTACTCAATGTTCTTAAACACTAGCGCCAGAGCAGATGAGGATTTGGCATGGAGCGCTCCCTGCAGCCAAGACTGGGAATCACATAATTTAAAAAAACTTTGTCTTTGCTTTAACAATGTGGCGAGCAGCACAACGTTTTGACCATGGGAACAACGTTGAGAAAATGAAAAAAGTCGATTTTGTATATCTCTCCTATCTCTTAAGCTAAATTAATGCTTAAATCAACAATAATCAGAGGGAAAATACAGTATTCCACATTAAATTGACTAATTTGAGTCACAGCTGGCCACCTAAGTGTTATGGTGGACCCCGACCAGTGGTGGAAAGTAACAAAGTAAAAAGTACAAGTACACATAAAAAGTTAGTCATTTTTACTAGTAATGTTTTATGATGAATACTTTTTACCTTTACTCCATGTCTTTCTACTTCACTACATGGGTTTAAATTAAAAGTATGCCCTCTCTATGGCGAACTGGTTTAGTCTCAGTTTAGACTGGGTATAGTGGTTTACTCGTTTAGATGAGGTTTAGATCTGGTTCAGTCCTGATTTAGACCTGGTTTAGACCAGAGTTAGTGGTTTATTCGTTTAGCCCTGGTTTGATCCAAACGATTTAAAGAATCCTACACATTAAACTCTTAAAAATACTTTTACTTTTTACTTATAAAGTACATTTTACAGTGGATACATTAAAATCAGATTAAATTTCAACTTGAGTAAATTCTTGGTCCTGCAGCAAAACTATTAAGTACTTCTTCCACCACTGGTCCCGACACTGTACCAGTTGACAAACACTGCTCTAGATAAGGAATAATGTAACATACAGTAGGTACAACAACAATAATTTATCATCAGGGACTGGGGTGGTCAAGCATACATTGTTAAATTACTAGTATTAAAAAAGAAAGGTACCCAGCACCATCTGTAATTTACAGTGTTGGGTAGTGTTGTTGCGATATTACAATTTCAAACTCTATTTCGAAAAAAAAAACTCGATACTTGATACCGATTTCAATACTATGGTGGGGAAAAAAAATCTCCTTTTTATTGACAATTATTTGAGGTAGAACACTACCTTTTTAACAGTGCAAAAATAGATTATAAATAATTCTGTACTTCTTAGTGCTGTCAATTGATTAATCGCACATATTTATCTATTCTAAATATCCCTTGAATCATCATTTTACTGATCATTTTATCATTTTAATACATGGACGGATAAGCTTGCTTTTGTTTGACATGGCAAAAGTATCGATACCACAGGATGGAATTGAAGATCTCTTCTCGCTTTAGCTTCGATTTAGTATTGCAGTATCGGAATACATGTATTCAGAATACTTATGCTAATTTTGAGTAACTGCTGGTGTCCTTCTATAGGTGCGCGATCGAGAGCATTCTCACATACTGCATATGTGTGTGGTATAACAGCTGCACGGGGGCTCAGAGGAAAGCGCTTCAGAAGATCATTAACACTGCTCAGAAGATCACTGGCTGCCCCCTCCTCTCTCTGACAGAGCTATACAGAAGGCCCAAACCATCATCAGGGACACCTCACATCCAGGACACTCCCTCTTTCAATTACTACCTTCAAGGAGTAGGCACAGGTCCATTAAGACCAGATTAGATTTAATAGATTTAAGAACAACAAATAGATTTAAGAACAGTTTTTATCCAAGTGCAGTTGCCACTGAATACTATCAAATGTGACCGACCATAGGCCTAATGTAACTGATGAGTGTGTCATGTCATTTTAAAGGATTAATTGCCTTTTAACATTTATTGACTTTTTTTGGAAGACTGGACTACAACATTTTCATTGTACTTGTTTTGAAATTTCAACTTGAATTCACTCAAGTTGAAATTTTAAGATTATTCATTCATTCATTCATTCATTCATTCATTCATTACTGTATTTCGGCACAGTTGCTCTTTCATTTGATAGTATTTAGAATA
This sequence comes from Lesueurigobius sanzi, assembly GCA_900303255.1. NCBI lineage: Eukaryota > Metazoa > Chordata > Actinopteri > Gobiiformes > Gobiidae > Lesueurigobius > Lesueurigobius sanzi. The sequence continues at coordinate 10,421 of OMNZ01110676.1, forward strand.
CAGCTACTTTTATTTTTAGTACCAGTATTCAGAATTCAGGGTATTCCATTACTAAAGTAATGGAATACCCTACAAAATACATTTTAACGCTCCAACTAAATACAATCTGAAAGTATTCTCCCCAACACTGGTAATTTATAGTTTCAGGTTGAGCGAGCCACTGTTGTACAGCTTATCAAGAAAAACAAAAAAGACCTGTTGGGGCAATGAAATGACAGTCAATTGCAGGACATTTTAGAGTCAGCGGGAAAAGAGCGAGAGCAGACACCTTCCCTGGGGCTGGATAAACAATACGATCTGCCATTTGCACAACAAAGAGTCAGCATTTGCTTTTGTTGTGAGTTGTATTTTTCTCCTTGTAAAATGCACATGACTAGATTACTGCTCGACTTTTCCCCCACTGCATCATTAAGGCTGGCAAAGTCCATAGTGAGTACATCAGGAGCTTATAAAAAATAATAATAAAGACAACACAGCGGCCACCTATCTGAAGCAAACAAAAGATGCTTGGATGTTCTGTTAACGATAGAAAACAAGCAGCATCCTACCCAAGTCCGTGTTGGGCCCAGCCAGTATCTGTCGGAACTTGTCCAGTCTGGAGGCCTCTCTCTCGGTCATGGCGGGGGTCCCGGAGGTGTTCTGGTCACCAAATCGTGCCACTAACGGGATGACGGGGGGCCGATGGGGCAGGGAGCGCTGTCTGTGGAGGGCGGCATGTTCACTCTCTGCATCTAGGAACACACAGGGAAAAAAAGTTATTAAAAGCTGTATGAAAAGGTAGATCTAAACAGAATAGACCACAATTTTTTTTGTTCTATCACAAATTCGAGTGTGACAATATATCATTTTTCCGATACAGTGGTCCCTCGTTTATCGCGGGGGTTACGTTAAAAAAATAACCCGCAATAAGTGAAATCCGCGAAGGAGTCAGCTTCATTTTTTACAGTTATTATACTGTATATGTTTTAAGGCTCTAAAACGAGTATCTCACAGTCCTGAACTAGGCCTACTGCCTCTCTCCTCTCCCTTGGCTCAGTGCTTCTGTCGTTTAGACTCAACCACTGCCACTTGCCCCGCGATTAGCCCTGGCTTCTGCACCGCGGACGAGACAATGTAAAAAAAAAGCATGCAAAATTGTACTAATAACAAAATCCACAAAACAGCGAGGCCGCAAAAGGTGAACCGCGTTATGGCGAGGGACGACTGTATATTGCAATATTTTGCAGCACGATACGATAGTCAGGAAAGTATAGGGCAGCACCACCAACAAGAACTTGGAACAAAATAATGTCACACAAATAAATAACTTATAATGATAGATTAACTTGTGGTTAATTTCTTTGTTTTGGAAACTAAGTAAATTAAGTGATCTGTCACTATTTAAGAAAAAAATGAACAATACAAATGAAAACAAATATAAATTAAAGCTGCGCACGGCAGAAAAAGGCCTTCGCTTCGGGCCACAACTCCCTCCTTTGCGACCGCCCCTGCCACGCTCTCGCGGGTCTTGAGCTGGTGCCTAATATAATTTTTGACTTGTCCTGATGTGGTCTATGTTCCTGGCAAGTTTCATCTTTGTACGTTTGTGATCCCTGTTACTTGTGTATCCGTTGATGGTTTCTATGGGAAATCTTGCAATTTTGGACTACAGACGGGAGAACAATGAGTCCCTTGCAGACTGCGTGTCCTAGCTCGGGCCAAATCATAACAAATATGGAGCGTGTAGTAGTGATGTGTCGCTTATGTTATCATATGTGTAATATATTGATTATTATTGTGAGCCACGTATCGTGTATTATATCGAATTGTGAGGTACCCAGAGGACCATGTGCTGTATGAAGAACTAAAGCGCCCACACACAATGCACAAAATGTATCAGTTATTGTTCTATACTAAGATATTTGCTCAGAACTGAGTCCAAAAAACTCCAAACAGAAATTTTAATATCAGCAGCAAAGCTCATTGTGTTTAATCTGAATGTGTAATGGGGGTGCAATTAAAAAAGTTTTCTTCTTCCCACTCCCTTTCAAGCAGTCTGATTTTGTTGTTAAATGTATTATTATTTTACTTTATGTCAACTGTGACATGTTTTGCCTGAAATAAATAAATGGATGAATTTGTAGAACTCAGGGTGAAAAGTGGAAAAAGACATTCAGCCGTATGTACAGCAGCCCTAACCACTGGACTATTAGCAGCACACGGTCTTTAAACAAATGTGGGATATATTTAATTGATAACGTCTGCTATTTTTGTCTTATTTTGTCTTTAATCTCAGTCTTTGGTACATTATTTTTTCCTGGGTAACATACAGTTGAGCTTGGAGCTGTTGACCAAAGTTGGACTGAGAGGACAAAAGAGGAAGGCTGCAGCTCGGAGGTTGGGAGAGGTGGCAGAGAGAGCCTCCTGTTGGTTCTGGCAAAAGAGGAAGGACCTTAGCAGGAAGCTCGGAGGAGGGGGGGGGGGCAGTGACTGGCCATCACTGCCGACCCGCCAACCGGAGAGTGTTATGGATAAGGGTCGAAACACACCATGAAGGCTGGGTACCACCTGCTGACCACTCCTCCAGGCCAAAGCTACAGCCACTAACTATAGCTGTTTTTAGGCATCACTGTACATCTACACTCTACATCAGCTATGATTTGGACCATTTCAACCGCTGGAAAGTTGATGGTTTAAAGCATTTCTGTAGTCACCGTTATTACCCATTACGACCAGGACTGCTACGGCAAATATATTTTATTCAACAGCCCACAGTATAAACACTAGGGATTCTCTATATTATATTCAATACAACCTCTTCAATTCAATACGCAAAATAAGTCTGATATGTACCGATCAAAGATTTTAGATCTGCCGCTAATAGTATTTTCAGATGTTTCCGCAGTTTTTTCCCCGTGCCGTGTGCGTTCTGTCTCATTGAGAAGCAGCGGCCTCTGAGCTCTCTGCCTGTGGGGAAACTCCTCCCCCTGCTTTATGTGAGTGGAAGGCGGAGAGTAGCAACATGTGTGTTAGCTGCTGCGTTTGTAGAGATGAAAAAGAACCATGGCGAGCGAGGAAACTGACAGACCAAAGTTTGAGGACGCGCCACCTTCGCACAGATCAGATCAGCGGCAGCAACCCGGTGCACACACCCGGACAAGCTCTCTGCTGCGAGCGGGACAGACAGACAAGGTAACGCGGCCAAAATCCTCACCTCCGATAAACACAAGCAAATCTAGCATGCTGCCAAAGCGTCACAGCCTTATTCTGTGGATGAAAATTACGGCTTCCATTACATGATAAAGTGCGTCCACGATATGCGATCCCCTCTCGTAAAAAAATAAATAAAAAGTGAGTCATGCCCATTATTTACCATGAAGTGTGCCAAAACATTGTCGATGAAAAAATGATTAAAACTTCAGCACGTTAAATGTATCGGATGAATGAGAGTGTTTGTGTGTGTATGAGTGTGGGACAATGGATGGAAATTAGCCCAAGGCTACAATCCAGAGTGGTGTGTTTACGTGCATGTGTGTTCATTTAAGGGACTCTACGGAAGTTAAAATTAAAAAAATTATATATTTTCCACCCCCTACATGCTCCAACAATGTCCCGCTGTACTGTGAGCCCACACCTATCCCACTCAATTGCCGCCATAAGCCTGCACTGTCACTCTAAAGTTGCGCGTTCGGACCGAGGCAGCAGTCATTCACCAGCTTAACATGGAGACTGCAGTTACGCGGGCGGCCAGAGGTGGCAGTCACGAGTATGAAAATGCACAACCTCCGTTGAGTCCCTTTAAGCCAAATAAAAAAACAAATAAAAATTCAAATCAAATCGTAATTGTGACCTTCATATCGAAAACCGTATCAAATTGTGACTCAAGTGAATTGTTGCATCCCTAATAAACACATTTAAGATAAGATCTAATTGTTTATAACAGGGGTGTCCAAATCATTGTGGGCCCCATATTGAAGCGTACACAGAATGGAGGGCCTCAGACGATGGTCAAGGAGGTTTTAACTGTGCAACCACGCTTTTATTCAGGCTTGGAACATTGATTCCAGCTGTGACTTACCGTAAAATATCAGTTATTCAAGTTATAATCACGCACAATTATTAAACTTGTAGTAAAAAGTACCTTCTCTGGTGATGTGTGTTAATTCTAAGGGCTGCATTTGGCCCCCAGTCCGTACTTTGAGCACCCCTGATTTAAAACTACTCTCAGCATAAACTATACTTTTTGCATTGCCTCATATATATTCTACTATTGAGATGGTAATAAATGTGCAGGGTTAATCAGAAGTTGTACAAGTAAGACTTCAAGCAGAAGAAACTTGCAGAGGTTGTGAACTTTGTGTCAGAGAGAGAGGCCGCATGTTTCCCCAGATGTGCCGGAAAAAGCAGTGCGAGTGAATCAAAGAAAAACCAGAGTACAGACAAGCTGCTGAGGTCGAGACTTGTATGTGATGAGGAATGCTCCTTCTGCAAATGAAAAAAAAACTTTATAAAAGAAGGAAATATTGTGAAACATGCTGCAAACTTCTCCCAGAGCAAATCATGACACATCTAAAATCCCATAATAATTACAGGAACTGAAAGGGTGCCTTGAAGTATCATATCTCTTTGGATTTTTTACATGAGCAGAAATAAATGGTTGCAAACCTGTTTAGTAGTAGTAATTAGTTTATCCGGTCAACCACATTTTGAGACATAAGAAGGGATTGAAGGAAAAAATGATTTACATAAAGCGATGTCTATTAGCTTAGGTCATGAGCGAACATCCTTTTTTTTTTTCATAAATACATACTCATTGGTGACCAAAGGGGTTAGGCTGAAGTTTAACTTATTTTTGCCTAACCCAATTAATACAAGTAAAGTTTCCACAGTTTGGGCGAAACCATTTCAAAATTGTAGCCAAACATAAATTATCAATCTAAGAGAAAGGACAAAACATAAGAAGAAGAATAAGGAGAAAAAATCAATAACAACAACAACATATGCTTAGAGATCGATTAGAGATAAGACTTGCACATACAAATAAGATCTGTCAGACTAATCAGTCTTGGGCTTGGTATTTTCCTAGAATAATACATTTAATGTGCTTTTTAAACGTTTTCAATGTGTAGGAGTTTTTTAATTTATCATCGAGGTTATTCCATAAACTCACTCCTCTGACTGAGACGCATCTGCTTTTTTTGTTGGTTCTTGCCTTATTTTTTCTGAAAATCCCAGTACATTGGTGTATGAATGAGAGTGTAAATGGGTGAGTGGTTCCTTGCTGTAAAACACTTTGAGTGCAAGCGCAACAAAAGTTGAGACCATTTACCATTTCAAAAGGTCAAATACACACCAGAGGTTACATTAACTGAATATGACTGAATATGAATATTTTGAGTTCTGGCATTAAATTTTGAAGGCTGTCCTTCGACAGTGCAACAGTGGTGCAGATGGTAGAGTGGGTCATCTCATGATCGGAAGGTCGGTGGTTCGTATTCGTTCGTTGTGTCCTTGGGCAAGACATTTCACCCAATGCCTATTATGTGAGAGGATGATGGTGGTCGGAGGGACTGTTGGCGCAAATATGAGCAGCCTCACTTTTGTCAGTCTACCCCAGGGGAAACTGTGGCTACAAATGTAGCTTACCACCATCAGCATGGAGTGAATGAGCCCCCTCCCTTTCATGTGTGAAGCGCTTTGGGTGTGACTGTGTCATATGAAAAGAGCTATATACAGTAAATAAGATTCCTTCCCCCTTAATTTTGAAGGATTGAAATCAAGCCATCGTCATCTTTTGAGACACATTTTAACACAATCTATTTTCCAAATTCATGTTCCATGATTCTGCCCACAAATTAGATTTGCAAACATTTATCCTGTAATCAGTGTTTCCTTACAAACATAATACGAGGTATATAATAAGGGATTAATTAATTAACAGATTTTTTTTTTACAACCCCCATCCTTCAAAATGACTGAGAAAAAGTATTCCTAGCGAAACCACTGAATAAACACTAATAAATATATTTTTTCCACATAAAAAGTTTCACAATACGAACAGGCCGCCCCAGATTGCCGGCAACTTTGGGACTGTAAATGTGGGCAGAGTTAGCGATTTAGTCGAGCTTTAAGTCAAGAAAATCAATATTTTTTCATTGTCTAGACATAGTTATTATAGCTGGATGTTTTATCTCAAATGTTATTGAAGCGGCTTCACATTGGAAATTGCGTAAAAAGCAGCCAAGTGACGAGACAAGTTACCCAGCTCAATTTTAAAAGTTACAGAAGGAGAAGAAGACAACGCAAAGTACCCACAGGAGGCTGCCAGGAAGC
>OMNZ01110677.1:0-11159 GCA_900303255.1 Lesueurigobius sanzi
TTCTAAAAATAAAACAAAACAGCACTTTACAAAACAACAGAACCAGGATGTTGTTCCAGTGTCATCTGCTAAGATTACAAACAACTTGGGGAAAGATCTTGCCCCTGTGTTTAGAGAAATGGGTTAAAAATGAAAGTGGTAGCAACATTGCTAAAGAGTTTTGCTCCTGACCATATTTGTTATTAGCCCCGCCCCTCTCTGGAGCCTAAATATCCAGGATACTGTTGTTTCCCATGTAAACAGGAATATGAGTATCCAGGTTTCTCCGAGCGCATGTAAACATCATATCCAGAACACTGCCATAACCAGGATATGATGAATAACCAGGATACTCGAGCGCATGTAAACACACTCAATGATAACCCTGTGCCCTTGTTCGCACATTGAGCCAAACTCGAACATTACTGTGCATTCAGATTTGTTTATTTGCACTGACGTGTTCTTAGTGAGCACTCTTGAACTGCAGCCCCCTCTGTAACAATCCATGGATGGCGCACGGGAGAGCTGAGAGTTTGTTTCAATCAGCGGTGAATTCAGTTGACAGAAGGAGAGTTTCATGACTTACAATCCTGTTTGAATATCAATGGATCCGCTAATTACACCAGTCCGCGACAACAACACACGTCTGGCCCACGCTGATTGGTTTATTCCGCCACCTCTTTGCTCGAGTTTGCGCCGCCCAAGAAATTTAGCTGATGCAACACTGACCCAGACTCAATCTTGTACAGCGGTGAGTCTGTTTTTCCAGGCAAGGATAGTATTGTAGTCACTGATGGATTAGAGCTGAGTGACAAATTGCTGAGGCAATGGCCTCTTTGACCACCACTCACACGCCACTTTCATACAAGGAGAAAATGTCTAGCCCATGGACTCAACAACAGTAGGCCACCAACAAGATGATAACGCCCAGATGTAAAAGTAACTCTTTCAGAAAATGGATTGGATGTAATTCATTAAACCTGGGACACACTAGTGTAGGGGTCTCCAACCTTTTTTACCTTGCGAGCCACTTTTGCGTAACAAAAATGGCAGAGAGCTACTTATACTTCAAAGAAAGACGAGTAACTAGGCCTCTAGGACTGACAAGATGATAATTCAACTCAATTCAAGAAAATAATAGTAGTTTCTGGTTTATACTTTGCTATGTTTGGAGATATTTTGCTCAGAACAACAAAAATGCATCTAAAATGTGACTCATAAGCGTATGTAGAAATGTAGAAAGCCTTTGGCAAGCTACTTGGAAACCGAGCTACTGGTTGGAGATCTCTGCACTAGAGTAATTAAAAAGATTTTGTGATTTGAGATACAAAGTGCACAGCGCGCACACATCAATTAAAAATCTCTCACTCGTATGAACACACCACCCGTTTTCTGTAAAGGTTTGGGTCACACATGCCCCCAAAAGAGTCACATTGAACGTGAGGCTCAGACCATCAGGATCTAAATAAACAGGTACTGGAGTATTCTTTCATGCCTCGTATCCACACTGACCAGAGCATGGGCTTGGACTACGGTTCTGCAGGTAGTAGACCACAGATTATAGTCCAAGCATAGGCTGTATGAAGTTTGGAAGAACATATGTACTATGATAGGGTCGTTCTCTACAATAAAATGTGCAAAACACAACGAAAGTGGCAGGAGCCAGTATTGCACAACATGATGCATATTCCCAATGTTTTATTCTCAATTGGAGTAGCGCATCCAGATTACTATTTTCATCTATTTTAAAAGACAGTGAAAGTATTCACTGTACTTTTTCATCTATTTTAAAACACAGTGAATGTACAGTGTATTAACTCATTGGAACTCATTATCACAATCACTATGTGGCAACTCTGACAAGCCATGCAAATAAGACACACGCTCAGAAATGTAAATCCCAATGGAACAAACAAAGATCAGTTGGAGTTTTCCCTCAGAAGTGTGTGTTTGAGGGGACTGCAGCTAACAAGCATGTGGAACAATGCTTTCAATCAGCTTTCAGACTCCAAGTGAGGCTGTATGTGGGGAGGGAGACCATTTACAGCAAAATGTCTCAAAAGACAAAAAGAAAAAGTTTAAGTATTGATTGTATAGATCTTTTAGAAGAACTAAACCAGAGGTTGAGGATTAACCTATTTCTAATAATATATTTTTTAAATCTAGTCTTTGTCGTTGTTTACTGATATGTTTTACCATTTAATTCATGCTATTTATGCTATAGGAGACCGTTAGGACTCATCTGATGCACACAGTGGCTCATCTTTCACTCGACACAATCTTTGTAGTGATAGAGCTACGCCACCCTCTTTCTCTTTGGCTTGGAGCTCGGAGCTGATGTCACTGTGATAGCAAGTAGTTAGATCTGTGTAGGTTCTCAGTCGTACAGGAGTTGTCCATCGTAGGCAAATATTCTTCAGTCTTCATCTGTACTCGTAGTTGAAGTATAGGATGTTTCGATCTTTGTCCAAAGATCTTCCTCAGCAAAATGAGTAGCCTTAACACGCTCATGGGTCTCTTAGGGGAAACCAGCAAGGGGACCTCTAATTCCCACCTCTCTTAGTACTAAAAGTTGGCAAAACATCTTAACCTATTCACACGTAATTAGTGCTCGTTACCTTACTATTCTCTAACCCTGGGCTTAGTTCTAAGGCTGTTGACACGTCTCTATGGCCCTGCCCTGCACCATGGTCCAGCTAAATTAGTTGTTGTTGTAAACCGGTTTCTGTCTACGAATACTGTTATAGTATGTTTAGACCCAGTTTATAATCTATAGTATTCTTGCCAAACTTTAGTACTAAGAGAGGTGGGACTTAGACGTTACTCCTCCTACTGGTTTCCTCTTAACAGACCCATGAGCGTGTTAAGTCTACTCATTTTGCTGAGGAAGATCTTTGGACAAAGATCAAAACGTCCTACACTTCAACTACGAGTACAGATGAAAACTGAAGAATCTTTGCCTACGACGAGTTGGATGCAGGTAGCGTGCTCGTCTTAAACACACTCCATACTTGGTGGCCTGGGGTAGACTGACGGAAGCGAGGCTGCCATCGGCCCCTCGGACCATCACCAACACTCACACGCTACATTCACCCAGGCTTCCTGACATTTCCCAGGCGGTCTCCCCCTGCTTAGTTTCCAAGACCAGACGGGATCGGGCATAGCAAAGGCGGTATGACAGTGAATGTTAATGAACACACATGGGTCTCTGCATGTAAACACCCCACAAACGCTCTTTCATTCATCCTGGCCTATTACATGTTTTAGTGGTAGGTAAGAACAAGCACTAACCACTTCGCCACTATGCCGCCAAGCAAACAAGCAAAGTGAAGAAGAAGAAAAGCCCTGTTTTACATGCATCCATGATTACACATCTCTGCATCCACCTTCACTACAATTTCTTAAAACGCTGCTCTTCCCTAATAGGACACAAATGTAATTTAAGTCCAGCACAAGACCTTGAAGGGTCAATTGTGGAGTGATGGAAACTGGCTGCTGTGGTCACAGCCCACAGATACAGGGGCTAGATGACAACATGCTTTGGTAACACTGGCATTACGGCTGATTGTCAAGGCCAAGCAATCTCCGTACACACCGCCTTCTCATAACCTTGATGGTGCAAAGTGAATTTGATTTGTTGGGGAAAAAAATAATCGTTATGTTGGAGGATTTTGAACGAGATTTCCATAACGTAATAGGCTGCACAGTGAGCCACAAATAGGATTCCAATTGTGCCATTAGCCCTGAGAAAATAAGGAAAGCATCTTGGCTCGGACAAACTGGTTACATAGGTATTCCTGACCAGCAACAATTTCCGCAATGAATAAAAAGTACAAAAATTGACTTTTTGCTGTATTTCTACCTATTACTCAAAATTCTATAAGCATCGTGCATAGATCAGACTCCATCTCACACAACATCCAGAATGAATTAAATTAGGGGAGACTGGGGATGATTGTAATACTTTTTGCTTGAGGGCTGTAACTCATTGATCGTTTGAGAAATGACTTTTACACAAAATACCTACATTTGTTGGCTACCTATGGCAGCTCAAAAGATTCCTATAATCGCAACACAAACACCATAAGAAAGTGTTGAATCATAGAGTAGCTCTGTTACAACCCTCCCCACTACAGGGTGGGTTGTTGCTAATTGTAGTTGAAAACTAGCCTGAAAAAAGAGGGTAGAAAAGGCATTTTAATATTTTGGAAATCTTGTGACCTTGTCAGCCAATTTTTAAATGCCTAAAACACAAATTTAAGTAGGAGCCAAACAAATAACTTTCTGGCCAAAATCAGTTTTTTGCAGATACAATATGCATGCATCAACTTGAACTGAGGAAAGGACTATACCATTACACTTATTAGGACTCTGATTGGTCAAAGTGATGCTGTTACAACTCTCCTTGTGTTATAATCATCCACGGTCTCCCTATATCAGAACAACAGAATTAAATTAACAATGGACTTATTGTAGCCTACTTGAGGCCTGAAGGAAGTTCTTTGCTCTAATACAGTCAATCAATTTAACTTATAATGTGCTTTTCATACAAGAATGTAACACAAAGCGCCTTGCACCTCATAACCAATCCCCTTCCCCCATTCAACCCCCTGACCCCATGAATATTCATCCACACACACTAAAGCTGGCAACACACTAGAAGATTTTTAGCCAGATTTTTAGTCTGAGGAGGCGTGGCTCAACTGTCGTGGGACTCCTCATGTGTGTGTATGTGTGTCCTCATGTCTGTCTTTAAGTGTTTGTGGTCTGTGCACAGATTTTTAGTCTCAAAAGATTAAAATCCTGGAGTGTGTGGGCACCTTAACCTCTTAAGACCTAGAGTCCCCGAAAATGGGGACTTTTTTTTCAGATACAGAAAAATATTCCAAAGTTGCAAATTAGTGACAGCTGATGTGGGATTATCCATTTCTGTTGTTATTTCCTACACCACAGGGAGGAAAAAGGCCTTTTTGCGGGAAAATGTGTGTGTTTTTTTCAGGCAGAAATTCATTCAAACCTATGGCAACCTCATTTTTTTGTCAAACAACATAATTTATTTTTATTTCACTTCCATCGTCATCTCTAAGCTCTGCCAAATGTGTGGACACCAAGATTAGCCATGTACACAGCCAAGTGACATATTATAGGCCCTGCTCATGCAGGCTCTTGGACATAAGACCTTGGGCCTTATGTCCAACTGAGGAGAAACAGGGATTAGTTGACGTGCAACAAGGAGCTCATATGTAAACCTAGGCCTTTTTCAAGCAGGCTCTAGGTTAACCATAAGGCCATTGGAGCATATGTCCCACTGGAGAAGAACAAGATTAGACGTGTAATATGATCAGAACAACAATATATGAACATCACTGTACTCATGCAATTGCTGTGGAACTCAATAAAAACACATGGCAGCTCCCACACTTCACTATTTTTGCTGTTATTTTGGTCGAAAAAAGCATCATATAATGAAATACCTGTAGACGCCACTAGTTTTGGCATCTGTTCCAAGAGACGCTAGATCTGAGGGATGATCCTTTACTGCAAGCCATAATCAAAATAACTACAAATAACTTACTGAGACGGCAACAGGGCCTTAGCATCACAAACCCTCTAAACTCAAAAAGATAAATAAAGTATTAAGAATATAAGGAGAGCATGTGACCAGCCAACTTGACTGTATAATAATTCATCATTCAGATGTACTTTTTTGGCATGCTATGCACAGTCAGTCATCATTTACAAATGAATGGGCACTTGAACTTGGATTAAAACATAAAGCTACAGAGACTGAGCACAAGGACACTGCGGGGTATGCAAGAAAATGCAAAGAAAATGGTGCTTAATTTATGCAGTGACTCAGCTATTTGTCTACTCATTAGTCGTTAGCAGAATGAACAAGTCAAAGCTACATTTCTTAAACATTGCATAAAATGTGCGTGATTAGACTAAAGACAAATTAAATACTGGATTATTCATGTCAAGGGGAAAAACATTATATTTACCCAATATATTTTACCAGAATTTGTTCATGTCACATTGGTGTTTAAGGTATTTGTGATCCAATACTCCTAAACAAGATGTTTGAATCCAATGTAGTGACTGAGGGGATAGGACAAAGATTCTTAATATTTGTTTGTGATTTTGTTATATTTATTTTGAACTTGTGTCTTGGGTCCAAGGCATTTTCACGGTACAGTAAATTGCATCAATCTTCTAAATCTGCAAATGTTTCCCCTGTATTGATCGAGTTAGCATTAAGCTAGCATGCAAACAAAGAGACCCTGGTCTCTCAACAGCGGCGTGATCAATGGGAGAGACAGACCGGGTCAACAATTTCAATGCCTGTGTTTACTGAGCCAAAGTATTGGAGTGAGAGGGGCTGCCGCAATGGAAGGTGCAAACCCGAATCGATACAACAGTTATCATCATTTGCCAGGGTTATTAATGGCCCAGGCCTGAGTCGACACACAGCGTAACACTCACTTGCATTTAGGCAAGCCACTTCGGGCGTTTATGGCACCAGCTTACTATCAATCACTGTGGCGCGTGTAGCTCTCAGCAGTGGTGTGGCTACGCCAGTAACCTCACAAAAACACCCCCTCAATCATGTAATGAATGGCATCAATTATACGGCCAAGCTGCCAAGACACACAAATGATTCAGAACAGGTCAAAGTCTAGAGGCAGACAGGAGTGAGGGAGCTAGTTGAATTCACTTTTTCACAATGTGTTCGTCCACGCGGCTCTATTGAGTTTTCATGAATTTTAAAAGCGATATCCACCTGTTTACTGGTGACAACAGCATCAGTCACACAGGCACACGGCACACCACAGCAAGTGCTGGAATAGCCACTTTTACTGACCAGGCATTTTGACCACAACCTGGGCAGGAGAAATGGATATCCACATTCCCCGTTCCAGACACCACATCCAGCCGTTTGTTATGGGGTGTGTCGATTTTGAATGGTTAGTTGTGACAAGGTGGGTAAAGTAGATGACCATGTGAATAATCTGGGACCCCACTGTACAAAGTAAAATAATATCCACCAAAAAAAAAACATGTTTAGGGATATGTATTTACATTAAAAGAAATTGTCGAGCTACAGTTATCCAGCAAACAGACGGGGCTCATGGAAAGAGGCAATTCAATAATCACAAAGAGATTCATCATTTCTGCCTTTTCTCTCAGAAATATTGGAGAAAATGTTTTCATTCAACTGACTTTTTATTGTGCTCAACTTTTAAGATGAGCGCAATGTTTTAGAAACTTTTAAAAGTCTATAAAAGCTCAGAGTCCGCTCTGCTGCTTGTTTTAATTACATTTTTATTCCCACTGATGCTGGCCATTCCAGTGCTGCTGGACTTGACTATGGCATTTGACACTGTGGACCACTAGATCCTCCTCTCTGGGCTGGAACACTATGAAGATCCATGGTCCAGCTCTGTTGTGGTTTCAGTCATTTTTGTCCAATGGAAATTACCTGAAATCCTGGATGTCTTGGAACTTTCTGAACCTTAATCAGGAGAAATCTGGTGATGGTTTTTGGCCCCAGCAACTCTAGCTATGCCACTTCAGTTGACCTGGGCTTCTTGAATGCAGTGACGTGCACAGGTTTGTGCTATTGTTGCCCGGGCAATAGCCCTTTTGTCGTGAAAGGTTACATTATAGCCACTGCGCTATGCATAAATGCCCTTCATGCCAACTAATAGCCTATAAAACCTCTGTGCACCTCACTGCTTTAATGTATTGATAAAAACAGTTTTGGTGTCAAAGTGGATTCGGAAACTTGAAAAGTTGTTAAGTCAAGCTTTTTTCAGCCAAGGCAACTTGTCAAAATTAAACCTATTTGAACGCAGCAAACGCAGCAACACTATGAAAGTGTCAGCATGTATTTGAGACGACCAGGCTCGATGATGCACTTTATTGTGGGGTGAGCCAAAACGCACTTTCTGACAGCAACTCATCCAAAATTCACCAGCTCCACTCTTAACTGGAACGAGCATGAAAGCATCCCACCTGTTTTAAAATCACTTTATTGGTTGCCAATGTGTTTTAGAGTTGATTTTAAAATTATTTTATTCATGTTCAGACTTAAACTTTGTGGGGACCGTGCTTTTTCTGTTGCGGCCCAACACCTGTGGAAATTAGACAGGCTCAGTCTCTGTTTTTAAGTCACTTCTCAACATATTTTTTCGATGGCTTTTGAAAATGCCTGAGTCGACTCTTGTTGAATCTCTTGCATATTATTGATTATACACTGCATAGACGTTTTCCCTACTAAGTTTTTAAAGCCCTTTATAAATAAAGTTGGTATGGTATATGGTATTTGCAGGGATAAATTCAGGGAAGCGTTTATTTCAGGGCTGCAACATTAAAAAGCTTATCTGCTTGCACCTTCTTCAGGATGTGACTAAAGTCAAAGATAGATGCTCCAATTTGAGGTCTCTGAAAGTGTGCAACCAGGGCAGTGAGAGGTAGGCTGTCATAGCTCATTTGGACACAGGAGGTAGGTACTGTATTTCTTCTTGACATCTCAGAGATGACAGGACGATTAACATTATATAAATAATAAGAGCAGTCCAGATCTTCATTTAGGCCTGGGTACACTGTTGCATTAAGGACACAGATCCAATAAGAGATGACTTCAATTCCTGACACTTTTAGAGTGGAATCATTTCTCTGATGTACGTCCATATGTTTAGTCATGGGATAATTTGGATTCTTACTTACTGTATGCTCGGCCATCCTATCCCTAAGCCTTCTTTTAGTGAGGCCCACATAGAAGCACCCACTGGGACATTCAAGGCGGTTAACCGCATGGGTTGTGTTACAGTTGACAAAACATGTCTTATTAGTAACCAGGTCCATAAACTGTATTTGTATTTACTATGCTATTTGACCTTAATTTAATAATCAATGCTGTTTTTGAAAAAGAATTACATTAAATACATTCTACTTTATATCTTGAAACCATCTTTGGACCCCCAGCACAATTATATCTGTACCCTCCAACCAGTTCAATGACAACAGTGTAACTTTTTATCTTTTACAAAACAGTCATGCAAGTCTTGACAAATGGAGATAAAGGAGACATATCATGCTAAAACATCTTTTTTGAACTTTTAACCATGTTATAACATTGTTCCCTCGCCAAAAACATATCTGAGGCAGTATTTCACTTCATTCATGCAGTTTTGAATGAATCCTGTTTGCGTTGGACCATTCATGTTGACTTCTGCAGCTTTTTGTTTTCTACTTACTGGTACAATTACGTCAATGTTCAAAACTATTTTCCACATTTTTAAGGCCAATAATCAAATATTGGATCAGTTCTGATCCGTTCTGCCTTATAGCGTGGGGATAGCAACAACGCTACTACTAGCCACATGTTTAAATCAAAGCAAAAGTTAAATTTTACCATGTGATTCCCACTGTTGGCTGTAGGGGGCGATCCAGGCCAAATCCTCATCAGCCCCGGCACTACTATGTACATCGTGTCATCCTCACAGAGGCATTATTTGAAGCATTAGCCTCTGCTAGCGCATTCCTATAAATAAACGGTGGGTGAAGTTAGAAGCCACCAAGGTCTTCCACGTTTTCCGTATTTTCAGTCTATTTCCGTGACTGAGGCCACGCACAAAGACCAGACAGGTATGCATCAATTCGTCTAAGCTCAGGTAAGAACATATCGCAGTATGCAAAATAGTGGCCTATTCCTTTAAGCCTGTTTTTAAGATTTATATGCATGATATGTCCTCTTTAAAAGCAATGGAGGCCAAATATATAGCCTACATATTTCCGAAAAGTTCAAAACCCTGACAACAGACATTACTGCGAAGCTTTAGCTCACTCCCTCACTGTGTACTTCCGTGCGATGCGGCTTTATTGAGTTTTCAGGAATCTTAAAGCCTATGCCCACCTGTTCACTGGTGACAACGGCATCAGTCACACGCAGCACACAGCCATAGGGCACGGGGCGCTTTCCCAACACCAGGTTAACTCCATTTATCTGGCATTTCAGAGCATTCCTCGCAGGTGTAAGAAACTGCTACTTAAGAGACCAAAGAACGTGTCATCTCGCTCACACGGCCCGACGGAGAGACACAGGCCTTTCTTGTGGCAGCTCCATTGTTTTCACGGAATATGGCGGCAGCTGTGTAGAAGGTAGAATCGAGGCTCAGAGCAGGTACACGTCACTGCAGTGTAAAAAAAGAAAAGGAAAAAAAGAACATATTCATTTCCCCAACTGTCAAAGTAAAACCCCTGAACATAGATGGATAGGAAAACATATGGCTCAGTTTCATGTAAGCTGAAAAATAAACTCTAAACCACTATATGACAAAGGCTAATACTCCCAGGCACAGACAACCATAATACTCACACATCTGGCAGCTTCTGGTGATTTTTCTGTGCGCTTTCATGGATAAAAGTGAAGCTACCCCTACAACCCCCGTTTCCTTTTTATTAAAGGAACTAATGAGCACAGCCGTCTTGTTTCAACCCAACAAGATTTAACAAACCACCTGGATGACAGAGATTGGAATGTATGACTTTGTTTTGTCTGATTTTTCACACAAATTTACCTTTAATTACTAATAACTTTATACCTTAATTCATTTGTCATCATATTATCTAAAAGAGGTCAGTAAAAAGTGATGCTTTGTTGTTGCAGATGCTGTCTATTTGGTTTGAAATGGGTCTAAGTGGCTCTTTGATGTTGAATGTCGATGGGCAACACTCCTCCCCCACCGCCTCATCGGCTTATTACGTTTTGAAATTGGTAAAATAAGTTATTGGCTGTTATTATGTTATCAGTTTCTGCAACTTATTCACAATCACCATTAGGCCACAGAACAAAGCAGGTTTGGTCAATAGAGTTGCAGAAGCCTATTTAAAAATAGCTATAGCACACAGAAAGCTTGAGAATAAAACCCACACCTGTAAGGCACATGCTACTATAAGGTTTTCACTCTCCTATTACTGCCTCGTGCACACTAGACGTGCGTCATCGCTCATTACGCCTATAAGCAGATGCATTATGTGCTGCTGTCAGACGCTTGTTGACGCTAACCAATATACTCTGCCGAAGTATGTATTCAGAAGAAGCCACGCGACTCAGAGAAAGCACGCCTTTGTGGGTCCTACCATGCATGCGTCACAAAGTTATGAATGAATATCAA
>OMNZ01110681.1:15766-27768 GCA_900303255.1 Lesueurigobius sanzi
TCCACTCCTGAGACTAAATAAACACATCAAAGAGGTAACAGACATTTTTTTTTTACTGTTTGTAGTGTCAACAGAGCCTCAGTCAGAGCCGTGTTTAGGCTGCTAAAGCCGTTAGCATGCTAACCTGCTCTACACAGTAAACACCATGAATAAATTACAGTAATACATCAGCTCTTACCTGTGCCACATGTTGCACCAACACTAGATGTTTAGACTGTGGTTCAGAGCGTCCTCATGGAGAGGTTTGTGCTGTAGCTGAGCAGCAGTAGCTAATGTTTTTGTAGCTAATGTGCACTGATGGTCACAAATGTTATATCGCAAGCCTTGCTCTCAGTAACTCTCCAAAGATTTTGGCTTTCTTTAAATATCAGCTCTGTTCTTCTGTCTGAGATGTAATTTTCAGATGTAGCATCTTGGGTTCAGTCAGTGCAGACCATAGATATAAAACATAGAGACGCATAGGCTGATACACTGCTGGACTAGCCAGCAGGCAACAAAATGGCGGAGGTCACGTAACTCATGTAACCCATGTATAAGTGTGACGAGGCAGTAGTTGGCCGCACTGTAAGAAGTGATATCTTAATAAGTAAAATGTGCTTGAATCCAGAATATTTGACTTTATTTTGAGTAATTTTGACTTGCCAGGTAAATACATCTGCCAAGGGAACAAGTATTTTTGCATTTAACATAAGAAAAAGCATATAATCTCAAATAAACAAAAATTTATTATCTCATTTTCAGTGCAATAAGTTGTTTTTTCTTAATATAAGTGCAAAAATACTTCCCATTTGCAGAGAACCTTTTAAAGTCAAAATCACAAGGTCAAATATTCAGAAATCACGCAAATGAACTTATCAAGATATCCCTTTTTGCAGTGCGGCCTCCATTTTCCCCGCAGACTCCCCTCTGGTCTCGCACCTGTATCCTTTGGGGCAGGTGCAGCTGTAACCGTCCAGTTTGTCCACGCACTGAGCTCCGTTCTGACAGCGATGATTCAGACACTCGTCAATGTCAATGCCACAGTCCGGACCCACCCAGCCAGGGCCACACACGCACCTGCAACGCAAAAACACACACACACACACACACACACACACACACACACACACACACACACACACACACACACACACACACACACACACACACACACACACACACACACACACACACACACACACACATACTGTCTTTATGCATCAATCTGACCAGCATGCTTTTGGAGGACATTGTGGATCAATCTGACCAGCATGCTTTTGGAGGGCATTATGGATCAATCTGACCAGCATGTTTTTAGAGGTCATTGTGGATCAATCTGACCAGCATGTTTTTGGAGGACATTGTGGATCAATCTGACCAGCATGTTTTTGGAGGACATTGTGGATCAATCTGACCAGCATGTTTTTGGAGGACATTGTGGATCAATCTGACCAGCATGTTTTTGGAGGACATTGTGGATCAATCTGACCAGCATGTTTTTGGAGGTCATTGTGGATCAATCTGACCAGCATGTTTTTGGAGGACATTGTGGATCAATCTGACCAGCATGTTTTTGGAGGTCATTGTGGATCAATCTGACCAGCATGTTTTTGGAGGTCATTGTGGATCAATCTGACCAGCATGTTTTTAGAGGTCATTGTGGATCAATCTGACCAGCATGCTTTTGGAGGCAGGGGAAACCGGAGGAAACACAGTCCACAGAGAAAAGTGTGGTTCAGCTTGATCACATCAGCGAACAAGTCGGGACAGAGGCTTTTGTCTCTGATGTCTCCACTTTACTCTCCTCCACTTTCTTCACACACTTGTAGTTGTTTAGATTTGGACACGATGACATCTCCATTACTTTTTCGTGGTACACTTTGTTTAGGTTTTAAAAATGTAATTTGTTAACTTACAAACTTACAAAACTTTGCCCTCCAGTCGACAAAGATGCCACAAAAAACATCCACAAAACATTCAAACGACCAAAACACGAAAATTCACAAGAAAAAAAGAGACTAAAAGACACTAAAGCACTTGTGTGTGGAATGTGCATTCTAATGAAGATATCTACTAACAAGATCCCACCACTAAGGTACACAAATTATACACAAAGTCGAGGTATTCTTGAGTATAAAGACATTGCCCAAAAAAGTAATTTGAACCCTGGCCTTCAGAATTGTTTCTCTGTTGCTAGAATTATGAGAACTTTATAAATTGTCCCTATAGCTTTGTGTGTATCCTACTGTGTTCTTATTAACCACCCAAACCAACTCACACACAGGACCTGTGCTATTCAGTTCGTTGAAGAAGCATTCCCAGCTTCTGGCAGCCTCCCAAGGACACCTCTTGTGCTGCCCATTGTTGAGATTCTTTATGGATGGCTCCGTCTCTGTTGTATTTGTCCATCACTAACATTTACCTGCAGTTTCTGTTGGTGTATCTTTTACCTTCAATGTACCTTGGAAGTTGTCACATACAAGCATTACTGGTAAATCTGGACACACAATAAATCTATTCATAGTGAAGGCAAGGCTTTTATGTGTACAAATAGCTACAATTGCAACTTTTATTTTTCGATTACCAAATATTATTCATGGAAAAAGCCAGGTTTAAATTTATTGGTTTTATTTTTGTTGATATATTAGTCACAAAGATTTATTATTTAGGAGATTTTGGATATCTTGTTTTGCTTTTGAATAATCTAGTTATTAGTGTGTGCCAATACTACTCTAGTGCAGAGAAAGAGTTTTCACATTTCCAAAAAGAAAATCGACAAATGTTATACTGGATCATTCTTTGATAGTGATTGGATTCACAAACTAAAAAGCCATATTATTTTTGTTTCATGTGGAATGGAATTAGAGAAATTAGCGATAAACTAGAAATCTTATTTAGTATTTAGTTTCCAGCCTTTCTGTACATCTCTACAGGGGAACACTCAGCAGTACATGGTGGTACTGTGTGGACAAGAACCCTGTCCTGTTAAAGTTCAGGCGATACTCTGCAGGCAAAACACTTTTTTCCTCCAATTTTCAAGTTTTGGGTCAGTTTTCTCTCTTAACATATAAACTTTCACCTGGAAACAAATATATGCCCTAATCTTTACAATAAAGAGTCACTGATTCAACGTTTCTCTATAGAACTATGTGGGACACATTATAATATCAATGACAATGACCAATTTTTCAAAATGTATTTTTCTCACATTGTGGCGACAACATCCCCACTTTGGTAGCTCCTACTGACTCCAAACTTAACAGTCTTGGACTTAACAATATTTTGAAGGTTTGCTCAGAGGGATTTTCAAAAATTAACTACTAGCCTGATTTATTGAGTTTTGAACCCTAAAAAACATGGCGAAATTTGAATTTTTACAGATTTATTCACTCATAACAAACTTACTCAAAAACTAAACCGGATATCTTAAATCCCTTATTATTATTATTATTATTATTATTATTATTATTATTTATGTTTATTTGAACAGGGACAGGTATGCTTAATGAGCTGATGTTACACACTACAACATTTTAGCCTAGGCTAATTCTCAATGTCAGTCCCTGGCTGGGCCTACAGTATAGAACAAATCTTTGTAAATAATACATCAACAAAATAAAACTATACATTTAATCCTGGCTCTATCCATTATTTACATTTCGTTGCCAAAAATATATGCAATTGTGACAATTTTGTATGCATAAAATACCCAACTTTTAAATGAAATTATTATTATTATTTTTTTTTAAATCTCATAATCATGTCAGTAATACACAGCAAAAGTGTCTCACCTTAAACGTGTAATGCTTTTTGCAGTATTTGGTAATAATCTCATCTTCTTGCACTTTGTTAGTTGGAAAATGCTAAATTAATCTAAAACAGCTGACACAAAATATCCAGGACTTCCACTTCCTGATTCTCCAAGCGAACTCTCCTTAAAGTGCACATGACGCATTAGACAAAATGCTCTCTAAACCATAGTTAACACAATTATATGCTTATATCATGCTTTATCATGTTTTAGTTGACTTGTTGGTGAGTGTTGTACCTGGGTCCAGTGGGAGCGCTGATGCAGGTCGACTGGTGCACACAGGGGTTTCGACCTGGAGCACACACATCCTCCTCCTCTTCACACAGCAGGCCTGACCAACAAACAAAACACCTCATTATTATACAGCTGGACCATGTAATTATTCAGTTAAGAGCCTGAGCTGTATTGGACAATATTGGTCAAGAAATGTATACCACACTTGGAACAGGCGTACAGTAGCTACTGTGAAAATTCGGATTCTCCACAATCCAACCCACATTCTTTTTTCCCCCCAATTTCCAGATTTTAGGTCAGTTTGTTCCCTTAACATACAAACTTTCACATGGAACATTGCCCTATTTTAACAAAAGCGTGTTAAATCATTGAATTGAGCCTCAGTTTCTCCATAGATTTAAATGGAAAATTGTAATTTCATAGCCCAGTTTCTCAAAATGCATTTTTCTCACATCTCGACTTAAAGTAGCACCTACAGACAGACTCCAATGTTGGAAGATTTGAAGTTTTTCTTCAGAGGCATTTTTCAATATGTAATTTCTAGCCTAATTTATCGAGCTTTGAATTTGAAACAATACAAAAATACTACAGCAATTTACGAGCTATAAGCTGCGGCCTATACAACGATGCGGCTAATTCAGAGATTTTTACCGAGGCACAAACCCGACCTGAGTCAAGCACTTTTTTCATTTGATTTGACTGACACAGCATGACTGACACAGAATCAGTGCTGGCAGTTGTTACATGCATCTCCCACCTGTGACATTCACCTGCAGCACCTGCAAAAAGTTATGTCTTGAGAAGTTAAATTTGCTCTAATTCAGAATATTTGACATTTTAACTTGCCAAAGCAAAATTGTCTGCCAATGGAACAAGTATTTTCAACTTAAAATAAGAACAAAATGTAAACGTTTCACTCATGTTAAAGTGTCCAAAACAAGACTACAGTGTATTTTACAGTATATTTAGGCGACTTGTTTGTTGTTGGTAGCCTAATAAGAATGAGAACGAAACAGGCAGAGAACAGGAGACTGACAGGCAACAGCACAGACTGTGACACACTTCGTCACAATGTGAACTCTCAAACTGAACCTAAAATAAACATTTTACAACGTGAAATCAGGGTAAATACAAATAGAGAGTGCTGAAGGAGATGTCAGTATCACTTATTGACAGGGCCGTAACTATGAAGGGGGCTAACTGGGCATTTGCTGAGGGGCCCCAATTTGAAGGGGGGCAGACAAAAACAAAATCATTAATCTCCTTAAAAAATAAATTCTAAAAGCACAAATAGCATATTTTTTGACAACAGCTAAAAGCAGGGGTGCCCAAAGTGCGGCCCGGGAGCCAAATGCGGCCCTCAGACCAATTTTTGGTGGCCCACAAGCTTCTTGTTGAATTAGCACACATCACCAAAGATACTTTTTTCTGCAAGTTAAACAATTCTACTCAACCAAAACCACAAAAACGAACATTTTATTGTGAGACAAGCATTAAGCATTGTGCATTGAGGTTCCAGACTAAATACAGGTGTGAGAAAGGTTTAAACCTCTCCCAAAGTTGAAAATTTGAGTGCAATGGTCACTGATCTGTGGCCCTCCATGCCGTATACACTTCAGTATGTGGCCCTTGATGAAAAAAGTTTGGACACCCCTGGCTAAAAGCAATAAAGTTGCACTTTTGATGAGCCGGTTTTTTTAGGCCAAATCACCCAGCCCTAGTTAGAACCCCCTACGCTTCCGTAATTGTTAGATTACTTTTTGCACAGAAGCTTATTGGAGCCCGTCCATTGTCTCTTTTCATGAAGTTTTTTACCTGTGTAGTTGGGCGGGCAGAGGCAGGTGTAGTTGCCCACTCCGTCCACACAGGTGGCGCCGTTCTCACAGCCGTGGTCTTCACAGTCGTCCACGTTGACTTCGCAGAACGCTCCGTGGAAACCGAAAGCACACGCACAGCTGAGGAACACAGTTAGTACAGTTCAGTTCAATTTGATCGACATTGGAGCATTACAGCATGGAGAGAGACCGCAACGCTATATTATTAATATATTATATTTTGAAGAATCTATTTCAACTTTATTTGTTTAAAACACTCCCAAATCCAGTGTCGCGGCCCCCCTATCAATTTGGAGATCCCACTGGGGCCCCCAATAATAACAATGTACTGTATTATAAAGGAAATTGTTTTATTGATTTAAATTATATGTAAAATTACTATTAAGAATAACTAGGCTTTACTGATTTCAAGTAATTCTTAAAAATACATGCAAATTCAGAATCAAATGTTCTTTTTAATGTACTTGTGTGGAAAATCTTTGCCCCAGACTCCACTTTGGGAACCACTAGTAACAACACAAATAAAAGAAAATCCAATACATAAAAAAGTGTGCCTTTTTAGACAAACACAAACCCATCACCTTTGATATCTCCAAACCTAGCAATACAATCCACCTTAGCTCATTCTTATTGATTTATTTTGTAGTGCTTTGTTTCTTCTTTGTGTCTTGAAAGTAAATGTAGAAACCAACAGCCTCCTTCCCTGTGCGTTACGGAGTTTTGTTATGCCCTAAAATAACTATTTTGATTGAGTCTCTTCTTGAATCGCCGCTGTTCGCTGACCGCGCAGTGATCCGTGCAGCTCAGTGAAGACCGTGGGCTCTGGGGCTGAATGTTTTATTTTACTGTACATTTGTGGCTCTCCGCTGCGCCTGAAAACTGTACTTGAATCGGGGACAGAGCGTGGCTTCTGGTTCAACTGCAGTTTGTCCCAAATTAAGAAATGAAGCATGAAGCGTGAAATATCAGGAGCGTTTTCCCGAACTGTAAATGCATGTGACGCAGCACGGCATCCAGGCCTGGCCGCACACAGACCTATTCAAAGGGTTTTCTAAAAATACGCTCTTAAATCTAGGGGTGAAAGAGAACACAGGCTTTCTAAAGGTTGCAGCAAGTCAAATGTAATGCTTTTTAATGCCATCTTAACGCTCAATTACCCATTTTAAAAATTTTTACCCCTAAAGATTTGTTACCAGGTCCAATACCAACGCTGACATGAAGACAATTGTTGGAAAAGCTGCATTTGAACATGTTTTGGACTGAAGAAAGTCGATCGGTGACATTCATTTCAAAGAAATGCATAATAACCGTCACTGGACTTCACACTTCCAGGTGCATGTAGTAGGGCTGAAACAACTAATCGATTAATCGTCAACTAATCGATTATTGAAATAGTTGTCAACTATTTTAGTAATCGATTCATCGTTTCTGGGATATACAGACTCAGACAGAGTAAGAATTACATCAAAATTTTGTATTTTTTGTGAAAAAACTATGTTGACTCTGAAGGCATTGGTTCTAGAAGTTTTTTTTGCAAATTTTTTGTTCTGATTGTTCCAAAATCTTGGATCATAATGTGAGCAGAAAGAGGACTCTCTCGCTCTCACTTTTACAATCCCAGAGTGAATTTTAGAGGTTCTTAGGTTTCAAATGAGGAATGACATGTGGAACTTGTACAAAGAGCATCCTACAAACATTAGCTTTAACTTTACTCCATCAAGACGTCCTCAAACGGCGTCACTTTAGCTTCATGTGCAAAAAGCTTTTAACAATTACACTTTCCATGCACCTTTTTGCGCCAACCGATTAATCGATTAATCGTAAAAATAATCGGCCGATTAATCGATTACCTAAATAATCGTTAGTGACAGCCCTAGCATGTAGCATGTGATATTGAACCCACCAGAGGGCGCTGTGAGAGCGTCAGAAACTTCACCAAAACAGGACAAAACGAAAACAATATGCCGTCCTCTGCAACGTTTTCTACACTACAGTCACTGATGAATATTCAAGAAAATTAGTTAAAGACGAGCCAGGCCTTAGCCATCCGTAAACTCTGGTCAATTATAATTTCCCTACATGTTACGTCTGGGTCTGATATCAGTGGCCGCGATGCATAGGTTGAATTTCATCCTAGCCATTCAGCGAGCGGGGGAGGCGGGCGTTATGATAGCTTGCTTCACTCACTCGGGCGCATTACATACAGTACGTCATGACCAAATGCTAGTGATTGGGTAAAATCAGATCAATTGTTTCAAACTTTAATAGGAGTTGACCCCTCCCACCTGAAAATGGAGCTCAATTGTGAAGATCCAGACCCTCTGTATGAAACGAGTACGAGGGTATGGTAAGACCAGGCTAGTAAAGACATGATGTTTGTTTGTAAATAGTTTATGTAGGGATGTCCCAATGAGGGTTTTATTGCCTCCGAGTCCGAGTCATTTTATTTGGGGACTCGGCCGATAACGAGTCCCGATCCGATGCCTCTATAATACATTAAAAATGCCAAATGCCTACATCTTATGTTTGAACTACTCTGTGTGTGTCTGGATGCGTTTCAAACATAGAGCATAAATGAGCATTAAAGCTTTAATTTGTACAGTTCAATGAGTTTTAATGTTTTTCTATTTTAAAAAAATGTACTGACTCGTTTAAAGCCCACTGTTCAACACTCCCGATGCACCATGGCAGTGAGTAACACCGTAACATGTGATTTATCAATTTATTGTTGTTAAATAAGACTCGTAGGTCCGCGCTGTGAGAGCGAGCCCAAACGTGGTTCTTTTTCACAGGTTAATATTGAGTTGGCGACAGACAGGAGAGTTCACCTGCCCGGCCTGAAGCAGAGTCCTGACCATGTTTTAGCTTTATCTGCTGCAGCCTCAGTCTGTCAGGAGTCAGAGACCTCTCTGTGTCGCTGCAGAACTGCTAAAAGCCTGTGTTTTCTTCTGCGGCGCCGGGTCTGAATTCATCACATTCAAATGGTGGCACAGGGTCGAGCATCCTCAGCATGTGATCTCTCAAACAAGCGCCTCAGTGAACGCTGGGCTTAAGGCTGAAGGAAATGAGAAAATGGGAATGTTCTGATGGTATGAATGCAACCTTTTACAAAAACATTTCTAAATAGTATGTTCTATTAAATCTAAACAACATTTTTTATGTATTTGTTTGGTCATCGTCACTGCGTTTGAGCGTGTTCTGGGCGCATCAGGACTCAGAGCTCAGAGCGCTCCATCACAGAGCTGAGAGGAGCGCCATTCTCCGCCTTTTTCATAACAGTCACGGTATTAAAATGCTAATTTAAGTGAATTCTCCATCGCGCTGAGCCTGATCAGAGCCTACAGTGACATGAGGTGTCTGTGAGGGGGGGGGGCTCAAGTATGAAGTTTGTAGTCTCACTCTCGTGCCTTGTTATTGGTTGATGGTGAGATGTTACTCAGTGTGGCTTTAACAGACAACAGTGCTTCACCTGAATCCTCCGGTCTGTTCGTCGCTGATGCAGGTGCCTCCGTTGGTGCAGGGCTCACTCACACAGGGGTCCACCGGCGTCTCACAGTGCTTTCCCTGGAGGAACATTTAAAGGAGCCACATCATGCAAAATCAACTTTTTGGAGCTTTTAACCATGTTCTAACGTTCCCTCATCAAAAACATGTTGACTTCTTCTACGGTTCTGCAGCGCTCCGTTGTCTACTTCTACCCCCAAACTGTCCTCCACTGGAAAAAACAACCTGAAAATAGGTTTAATTTTCTTGTATCTGAATATTTGACCTTGATTTGAGAGGGGAAGTAAAATATCTGCCAATGGAATAAGTATTTTTGCACCTAAAACAAGTAAAAACATACACAATAGAAAATAAATTTTATTCAAAATAAGGGGTAAATATCTTATTCCTTTGGCAGATGTTTTAACTTGGCGAGTTAGAGGTACTTAAATTAGGGTAAAATATACTTAAATCTATTCATTTTAACTCATTGAGAAATATATTTGTTGCAGTGTCCACATTTTCAAAGCCAAAAATCGAAAATTGGATCAGTTCTGAGCCGTTCTGTCTCCTAGCATGGGGCATAGCATCTCTGTGGCGCTACTAGCCACATTGTTAAATCAAAGTGAAAGTTTAATTTTCATTGTGATTCCCTCTCTTGGCTGTAGGGGGCGAGCCAGGCCAAATCCACATCAGCTCTGGCGCTAATATTTAAGAACATTGTGTAATACTCACAGACGCACCATTTCAATTCATAAAACGCAAAATATCAATGCACAGACATCCTAACAAAGGTTTTTTAAGATGCATGATATGTCCACTTTAAGACAAACACCGCTAACTGAGAATGATCTACCCAAAGATCTTTAATAAAACTCTAGATCGGACATGACGTGGCGGCCATTTTGTGGTTGTCCACTGAGGCTAATGCTAATAGCAAGTAATATAAAAACAGGAGAATGCTTTCCGTTGATAAAACGGTAGAATTTGAGATGCTGTTATTGGTTTTGGTTTGTTGTATTAGTGGTAAGTCTAGGTATCTCAGTCAAGACATATTAACTTTTTGTAAATCTTTAAAGGCCTGTCGTTTCGCAGTCTTAGCACTATTTATCATTCTACCGTTTCTACTGTATCACTGTTTCAAGATCACAAGCTAAATATTAGTCAAATCCTGACTATTTACTCCTTTCAGCGCCGTGCTCATACAAACTTATTGATGGGAAGGGAAGCGAGAATAGGGAGGTATTGCTGTACTTTTTTAGCATACAGGTATCACTATGCAAAGATTCTTCAGTCTTCATCTGTTCTCTGTAGTTGAAGTGTAGGACACAACTCCTGTACGACTGAGAACCTACACAGACGTATATATCGCTACCTACTTCAAACAGAGTGTAACTTTAATTAAAAAAACTTAATATTTCTTGCTAGACTAGACATAAGGTCGGGCAATATTTCGCAAAAAGTCATGAAATGAACAGAGATGTTTAAAGAAGTGGTGTTTCCTATTCCCTAACATTGCACTCGCTTCAAAATGCCAATCGCAACATGGCCGCCAGAGCTTTCCACTCGTTCCAATATATTACTACAGCCATGTCCTACTGTAGCTAGTGTTTTATTGAAGATCTTTCGTGTGGTGTGGTGTGCCGTTTGCGCTTACCGTGAATCCGTTGGGGCAGGAGCAGCTGTACTCCTGAGTGCCATCGTCCCGACACTGGCCCTGGTTCAGACACGGAGAGGAGACACAGGGGCTGCACTTCACCTGCACCCACTCCTCCACCGGGCCTGCAATCACACATGCAAAGACAGAATAAAACAGGAGGAAATTACACACAACAGATCATTACGACACATTCACAGCTCCACAAGGGGGCGCCACAGACCGTTTGCAGTGGGACCAGAAGCAGAATCATGATGGATTACCCTGGACAATATTCTAAGAAAAATATGGTATCAATTTGAAACTTTTTTCTGTACATTACTGATATAAATATGAGAAAAAATATTGGAAGTTTTTCATATACAAGTTATTAAAATGGGCACAATTGACAATGGGCCTCATTCACGAAACAAACTTCTCGTTACGGCCGCTGGCCGAGAGGCCGAGCACCTTCGTTGCCGTTGTGCCCAGCGCCGCCGCTGGTAACGCGTTGTGCGTGGAGCACCAAGTTCTCCGAGGGCACTACATTGATGACTGATTGAATGACTTTGCACAATATTTGCGCTGTTGTTTTTAATACAATTGACAAAACGGCCTTTTAATTCAATGAGAACGATGAGTTACAGAAGTTTCTGTCAATGCGGCCAATGATTAACACATGAGCTCAGAGTGATGCACGTTTCCCCGTTCATACAACAGACATAACGTAATAAGTTCATTAGAAAACAGGAGTTCAGACTCTGAGAACACCTGTGTAGTGTTCTCTGGAGCCTGTAGTGTTGAAGCCTGTGCTCATCGCGCAGAGTGAGAGACGAGCAGAAAGAGGGAACTGAAAGTGGTGTGAGCTGCTCCGCCCCTTTGATGCAGGGGCGGAGCAGAGAAACTCAGGTTCTGGGGGGCATTAACTATTAAATTAAAACACAAAAATAATAAAATTATTGCACCTAAACCCAGGTAATTAGACCAATTTCTACAATATTTTTTGTCTATTTTCTATTTTTGG
>OMNZ01110685.1:17822-29935 GCA_900303255.1 Lesueurigobius sanzi
TCAGTGTTGGTGTTTTTGGATCATTTAGATGCATATTTAGCTTCATATTCATATCAAAAGCATGAAACTATTACAATGTGGACAGTTCTTCAGACAGAAGCAGTTCACGCAGTGGAGCTTGGCTGTGGTTATCGCCGAGTTTGGGGGGAATTACCTCCAGAAAATATGCTAGGTTACTGAAATGCAAAGAGAAAGACGACATCAGCGCTACAAGTTAAGCTAAAATTAGCATCGGATCTGGCCACAGAAAGGTTTAATACAGTCACTGACCAATGGGAACACCACACAGCGAGGAAGAGGAGAGTGAGCCAGAGCGCATGTGTTACGGTTACTGCGCGTAGATGCATTTCTCATTGGGAATAAACTTGTGAGCAGTTTGTAGATTAAATATGTGCAATAGTACGGACAGGTTTAACGAGTCTGTGGCTGTGTGTGGGTAACACAACTGCAGTTTCCCTGGTCATTAATGAGACGAGCTGTGTCCAGACGTTGCTTTTAACCCTTTAACCGCCAACTGTTTTTTTAGACATAGAGAACAACAGATAAATGTTTTACCAGTTCCTCTCACATCTCCAAGTTAGACCTAAACGTTCACCCACTTTATTCCTGATATCCATTGTTATTTTTTTTTAATAATGTGTTGTTTGTTCAGATCGCTCTTGACCTAATGGCAGGCGCCAAAGTAACGCAAAAGTTGCCAAATGGGTGCATTTTGGCAACTTTGGCGGTTAAAGGGTTAATATGCAATTCCACTGCGACCCAAAAACATTCTCATGCGACCCACTGTTTGAGAACCAATGCATTAGACCATCTGTCATGAAAACAAGAAAACATAAATAACTTAGTAATATATCAAAAACTTGTTTCAAATTAACAATTTCATTGTTATTCATTAAGAAAATAACCAATTGGAATAACAAAATAGTCGTTGACAAAATAATAATCTCAGATGTCAATATTTTGTATGGCCACCTTTGGCATTCTTGCTGCCATTGTTTTCATGTAGTTTTGCAAAGTCTCTTTTGTTATTGAGTTCCAAATAGTTTGTAGCTGTCCCCAGAGACTTGCTTTGGATGAGACTTTGCATTTTTGGAAAACACTAAACTTGAAAATGTATGGATAGTAACAATAGTTATATTTTAGCATTAAAGATATAGTAGTATAGTAGTATAGTAATATAGTTTTGATAAAAAGATCTTGCACATACTGGTGGATTAACTATTATAGAAACATAAAAAGATATTTTGGTAAACAGAAATACTGTTAAATTATAGCAGACACCTTGTACTGGGTGGTGGTCTAATACATTTGTTAAGCCCTGTATGCACGGAGGCTGACAATTTATTTTACAGAATCAACTTTACACAAACTTAACTTACTCCTTTCAGATGAAATGAGACCAGTATGAGACCAAATTAAGATAATTATGCACATAATGGCAAGCCTTGTCCTCAGCATTGAGTGTTTGGCAATTTGCTGAAATTTTGCTCTTCACCCAATTTCACCCTGAACTGTCCTGTCTAAAAAGTGGGTCATGAAAATGAATGATTGAAATTAGTTGTGTCCATAGACTCCATGCTAAGTCAAAATTCACTGGAATGAGCAGATTGTGGGCGTCCTGATAATATGTAATTTTTGACAGGTCACAAAAACATCTTCCTCGGTCGACACATCCAAAACCTTCCTCCTTTTTTCACACTGAAGTCGGCGTCAAATCCCTATCTGCCCATCGTGCATTTCTGTTTGCACCTCTTCACTCTTGTCATTATCTCGATCCCGTTCACTCGTCTCCCAAACGCCGCTGTCCCGCTTTCGTCTGCTGCTGGAGTCCGTCTGCAGCGCACCCCAGAGGTCAGGGGTTAACTGTCTCCAACCAAATACGACCCCACAGAGAGTCTTTAAGCCTATTATCTCCTACTGGGACCGCTGTATAGTCACTCACTCACACTAATGTACGGGGGAGAAATGACATGTTTATAGCTGGCAGAGAGATGGACAGTCATGGGACTCAATTTAGGGAGTAAATTAATATTTTGGCTTTGACCTAGTTTTGCAAGGGTGTGCTACATTCTGTTGTGAAAGTTTCTGTGCTGTTCTCTAGTCTTTGTTCTTCTCTGTTTTTGTTGTTGTTGTTGTTGTTGTTGTTGTTGTTGTTGTTGTTGTTGTTGTTCATTACAGTTTGTTAAAATGAAGGTGATCTTTCGGGCTTGAATTTCCAGACTGCAGCCTGTCCCCCATAACAAAGTCCCCGTAAGATTAGATCCCAGCTCTCAGTAGTCCAGTGCAGATTGTCATTGTGTTCTTGGACACGCAACCAAGTGATAATTACTGTGTTATTGTGATATTTTGCTAAACAATTTCAACAGTACTGTTCCATTAATCAAAATTCATAAGAAACCTTTTTTCTCATCATATTGTATCAAAACAAAACCAGAGCCAAAACAAAGCTAACATTTAAGAAGATTGATAATGTTTTGCACAAGTTTCCTTGTACTTTTGTTTTAGACTGTGTTCAATGTGTAAATCTCAGATCTCAGTAGACCACATTGATGTTATGCTATTGTGGCTTCTTACAATTAGGGATGCACCAATCCAGCTTTTTTGCTTCCGATACCAATAGGGATACTTGGGGTTTGAATATCTACCGATACCCAATACTAGGGCTGGGTTCAATGAATCGATAAATCAATTTGAAAAGATTTTCCTTTGAATAGCCCGACATAAAATAGATCCTTTTACATGTAACATTATGGTTTTCTTAAAAATGCAAAAATATGGAGACTAAACTATGGCACATAGAAGGTCAGGTTTATATGATTTTATGTTTATGGAAGCATATATTAGTGGAATAATAATCAAAAATCTGCATTAATTCTTCTGAGAATGTCCATGTCCAAGTAAAATTGGTATTGCGTGATTAACTTAACTGAATCGAAAATCAAAGTGAATCGTGAATCGAATCGGACCCTTGTGAATCGGATCGAATCGATTTGGGAAATCTGAATTGATACCCAGCTTCCCCAATACCAACCGATACACACTGTGAGATTTTCACAAAAGTAGGATTGTAGATGATTTATTTATTGTTTATCCAAAAAAACCCTGCAGTTAATTTGCAGTGAGTGAAAATGTGACTGGCCCTTGTTACATTAACTTCCAACATACAGAGCTCTGATCATTAATGCATTATAAATATGTTTTATTTTGTAATATTTCTCAAACTAAAATGAAAACACTAGTGGCCAATATTTCACTACTTTAGATGTGACTCAGTCATTGCTTCTGTCTCTCGACTAGTTGAAGCTCGCTTTAGCATATAGCTGTTAACTGCAGTATTTTGTGTGATGATCAATCTCAATTTAGAGTGAATCTTGATGTGACACCTGTATACAACAAATGTATGTAAAAGCATGTCTTTCGAAACATCAATCTGCCCAGGGACTACAGGTGGAAATGAGCATTTTGTGCTGTAACCTGGCACCGAGCATCTTTCCTGACTTTGTCTTGGTCAATGTGCACCGTCCCTGTACAAATAAAAGCATACCATACCAATAGTACTATTGTGGAGTGTAAAACTAATTAGTGACTGAATTATACAGGTTAAGAGCTTTCAAATGACATGCAGCAGGTCCATATTCACTTAAATTAAGTTGGTGAAAGGATCAGTGCAGTATTGGATATTTGGAATCAATACCCGATATTGTAATTGTTATGGTATCGGCTCCGATATCTGATACCAGTATCAGATCGGGACATCTTTACTTACGATATGGATATTGCATCACCTCATATTATGATAATTTGACAATATATTGTGCAATACAATGTGCTTCAAGAGGCTACAAAACCATTATGTGAAAATTTACCATTTTGTCCACAAACCTGCCCATTTTTTTGTAACTGTCATTTTGATTTTGAGCAGTTGGTTTTCACTGGTGACTCATTTTTTCCACACTAATTAATTGCAGAGAACTTGAGCCTCCATATTAGTTTCAATGTAGCTTAAAATTACATTAATTTGTATTTTTTAGATTCAAGTCTTTCCAAGGTCTCTCCACTTCCCGTGACATCCTCCTTCAGGCCTTAGACGTGGCTTTGGCCCTAATTTACCATCTACCCCTTCTTCTCCATTAACCCCTCCCCCTCCTCTTCATGTCTCGTGTTTGCTTTAAGGGACATAAATCTGCCCCGCTGCCTTTTGTCAAGTGATTTAGGGTCGTCTTTGCGTTGGAGCCTGCGTCTGTCTGCAGAAGGTGCAGCCAGCAGCTAAACCAGGGAGGAAGATAAGATGAAACAAGAACCACAGACAAATTCTAAGATAAAAGCAGAAAAGGCGAGTGGAAAAAACCTGGACTGCTCCAAAAGGGAAAGTCTAATCGCTCCCCCGGCGTTAATCCGTGAAGTGAGGGATTTGACTTTGTAAAAGATACATTTACTATATAGTTTTAGCTAATAGGTTTATAAATGTTAATAAATGTAGCCTGACTCAAATGAAGACTTTGAAATGGCATATCATTCAGAACGAACTTTATAACTTCTCTCACCTGCAACTAAAATAGTTCAGTAGTTTGTCTATTGATTTGGCAGAAGATGGCACATGGTAAGATGCTGCCATGTTGGATGGACCATGTGTTTCTGTGATTGGTTAATCTGCCTGTCAATCAGAACTGATGGAGATGACGCCTGGTCCCATACTACCAACTAAATAAATAAACATAAACAAGCCTTTGTAAAAAAAAAAAATTGGAAAAGCATGTCGTCTGGCTGGACATTATGCAAAATCGACTTTTTAGAGCTTTTTAGTATGTTACCATGTTGTTCCCTCATCATAAACATAGCTCAGTTGTTTTCTATCAACTCACGCATGTTTGAGTAATCTCTGAATCTCTCCCTATTTTTAGCAACACATGAGCTCCTCTGCAAAGCTCCTCCTGCTGCACTTGCCTCTCCATCTCTGGTGAAGCTTCATCCTTTCAAAAGCATCCAATATGACTTTATTGCTGCAGCACGGAACACCATGCCACCAGACCTAATTGGCTAGCTCTGGTTGAATGCTAGCATACGGGATTGTTCCCGGAGGCCGTAAGTGCCCATTGACTTACATGTAAACATTTTGGCCCCTCTTTAACTCATTATTGGAAATAGTGTTGTTAATATGGCCCTCAAGTGCTAGTCTTACCACACACTACACCATCCTGTTGTTTGTCTTTTGATATCTTCAACCTTATTTAAGATATTAACAAAAATAACTGGCCAATCAGGTGCCTTCCTTCATTGAGGTTGGCTTCAGGCCTGGTTTGATTGACAGCCTGCCCTTGCTGCCGTCCGTGGGTCACCCTGTATGAAAGGCGGCCACCTTCAAGAACCTCACTCCTAATTGGCTCTGTGTACGGCACATACCAAAGATGAAATTGTTTCCAAAAAAGCAAAATGGCAGTGGTTCAAATGCTAGCATGAAGTTGCTTCATTAGCCCGCGCTGAACGCAATGGAGAATGTCCATCTCTATTAACGGTCTATGGGAGGAGCAGGAGGAGGAGGGAGGGACTTAGCAAGAGACAGGAAGTAAAACTGCTGCGGATTTATCAATACAGCATTTTCTCAGCGAAAGTTTCAGGCTATTCTTCCTGGGGTCACAATTTATATTAGAGAAGACTTTATTGATCAACGGAGACATTTACATGTTACTGCATAACATATCAACAGTTAATAGTATACAATATATTCACATCCACTTCAACAACAAGGTAACAGCACAAGAGCATTACGGTTTTCATAGCTACATCAAGTTAGCATAACTTCATTATTCATTATCGTTTATAGATCAGTAACGTCAGTGATTCTATGAAAATAATTCTGTTGCGTAACATCACGTGACAGGACTTCTTGGTAGGCGCTTATAGTGGTTAGTTAATTATGTCTGTTATTTTTCATGATGACTAAAAAGCCTAACTTTTATCTTTGGTGAATTTACGGCATATTACAGTAAATCCATGCTGTTGCCTTGCAGGAAATAGAGCTTAATGGGGCAAAAGTTGAGCTGCATGTCATGGGAAAAGGGCAATTTGGCTGCTACTCGTGCCATACTTCTGTAATTACGTCGACAAACTCCAGGTAGTGGTGATAAAACTGCTTCGTGAATCATAACTTTATTGTTTTTACCACTGGCCTAAAGAGTTTTTGTAGTAAACTTGTGGCAATGCAGTGTTTATAGTGAGTTAAGTAACGTTCAGTCCACTCAATGGGCGTGTAAACAGTGAAGAGGCTATTACATTTAAATAGTTGTGGAGGCACAGTTCTGATTTAAAAGCTGTGTTTGAAATGAGTAGTTGGATACAAGGTGCTTGTTGATGCGCTGAGTCTAATGGTGTAAACGATATGATAGCGTTGAAGACCACACCAAGCAAAATGGAGACTAAAGGGAGTATCCCGAGACTGAGACCGCGACGAGAAGCAGACTTTTAAGGACAAAAAGTCAAAGCCAAAAGCACGGCGTGACGTATGGAAGTTGTCGAGGACGGAATGGGTCACAAGGGGTTATCAGTATGGAGATATCTTTAATCCTGTCATACGCAGAAGTCACATTGACGAATAAGTAAGTAAAAGTTGAATAAAAGGGTCTGACAGCCAGAAAAAACTGTAAGTGCCAGTTTGACGCATTAAAAACATAAGTGGTTTTCAGGAGTTCCAAATATAGCTGCACAATTAATCAAAATCGCACGGTGAATAGTTGCAAGACTGCAGTCCGTTGCGTTCACTTTACAGAATTGTATTCACTTGGAGCAGGTACCAATACAACTCTATGGGAGAGAGAAAAATGATTGAAATTTGAAAGTCCATGCACACACCTTTTGGAAAATAATTAGACCTAATAGACATATGTGCAATCCACAAAATCTGCTGTGACAGATTTTGTGGATTGGTCCAGGAATGATAGCAATAAACTACGATGACAAAACTTACCATAATTATCGACACAGAATTGTCAGCTGCCCTCCACCTCAATATTAAACTATAAGCTCTTTACGTTTGGGAAGGTTCTCAGTCGTACAGGAGTTGTCCATCGTAGGCAAAAATTCTTCAGTCTTCATCTGTACTCTGTAGTTGAAGTGTAGGACGTTTCGATCTTTGGAGTAAGATCGAAACGTCCTACACTTCAACTACAGAGTACAGATGAAGACTGAAGATTTTTTGCCTACGATATAAGCTCTTTAGAATCTAAGCTTAAGTACAACAATATTTTCTTATTTTAAGTACCAAAATATATATATATATATATAGGCTTGCCCAAAGAGCTGTCAAAAGACACCAGAGACAAAATTGTAGGGCTACGGGGCAATTGCCAAGCAGCCTGGTGTAAAAAGAACAACTGGTCGAGCAATTGTCAGAAAATAGAAGAGGCTAATGATAACTGTCAATGTCCCTGGGACTGGGGCTCCACGCAAGATCTCACCTCGTGGGGTATCAATGAAGCTAAGAAAGGTGAGGAATCAGCCCAGAACTACACAGGGGGAGCTGGTCAATGACCTGAAGAGAGCTGGGACCACCGTTTCCAAGGCTACTATCAGTAATACACTAAGACATCATGGTTTAAAATCATGCATCGCACGGGAGGTTCCCCTGCTTAAGTCAGCCCATGTCCAGGCCCGTCTGAAGTTTGCCAATGGCCATCTGGATGATCCAGAGGAGTCATGGGAGAAAGTCATGTGGTCAGATCAGACTAAAATAGAACTTTTTGGTCTTAACTCCATTCGCTGTGTTTAGAGGAAGAAGAAGGATGAGTATCATCTCAATAATACCATGCCTATAGTGAAGCATGGGGGTGGAAGCATCATGCTCTGGGGGTGTTTTTCTGCACAGGGGACAGGACGACTGCACTGTATTAAGGAGAGGATGAACGGGGCCATGTATTGTGAGATTTTGGCCAAAAACCTCCTTCCCTCAGTCAGAGCATTGAAGGGTCGTGGCTGGATCTTCCAACATGACAATGACCCGAAGCACACAGCCAGGAAAACCAAGGAGTGAGTGAGGAGAATCTCTAGTTGTGATGTCACGTGAACACAAACTATTATATAACAAGTATTTAACAAAATGTTTTTGGCAAACAAGTATGTTTTTTGTTTTATTATATGATAATTGTAATTTAATTTACAAATATGTTCTAAAATACATTAGAAACTTGTTAGTATCTGGTGCTCAGGAAGTTAGTACCACAAAAAATAGCTTTTTTGGGGAAGGTGCTCTTTGGTACTGGGGGCCAGAAATTCAAGAGAAAAACAAAGACCAAGGCATTCCTCCCACAACATTTATATTCTATTTACATTTTCTAAAAAAAAAACTTTATTTTACTGGGCTACTGCATATTAAAATTCTTGACAAAGGCTTATTGGAGCCAATACGCATGGAAGAAACTAGCAACATGTTTTAAAAGATTTTAATATGCATTAGCCCAGTATAATAAAAGCTTTTTAGAAAATGTAAATAGAAAATTCATGTTGTGGTCTTGGTTCTTTGTTGGTCTACCAAAGAGCACCTTCCCCAAAAAAGCTACTTTTTGTGGTACTGACTTCCCAAACACTTTTTCTCTTATTAGTATATTAATAATTTGCACATCCTTATTTATATTGAGTCCAGAGTTGTTGCTAGCTTTTTGTAAGAATTAGCAGTGACGAGAAGCCAATTTAGTAAATGGGGGTATGATTAAATTCTCTTCTTCCTACTCCCTTTCAGGCAACTGTTTTTTGTTTTTCTCCCCTTCTGCATGTTTAATGGTATTTCTTGTTGAAAACTACATGACCAAATAGAGGTGGCTTGTGCCCATTTTGTTCACACTGTGAAATGCCTGAAATGAATAAATAAACAAACATAGCTCATTTAAGTCTTCTCTCACTTAATTTATACTCATTCATGCATCCCGTACATGAGGCCAATGCATATGCTATCTTTTGTGTGAAACAGTCTTGACGTGTGAACTTGAGAAGTCGTGGATGATCCCCCAGTAACTTCCCACACAATAAATCCTCACTCGTGTACTCTGAATACAAACATCTATTCTTACACAACTACAATGAGGCCGCGCAGGATCACGTTACAAGAAGAGCCAGACGCGACGCACAGCAGTCTCCTGTCTGTTTATCTGCTGTTGTTTTGTTTAGCAGATGTCAAGCGAGCGTCCCAGTTTGTATGTCTTTTGCGGCGGACCATTTTGACCGACGTCTATCCGAAATATGCACCATTGGCAGAGAAAGTCCAGGCTTCTTTAGAAAGTGGTGGGAATTTAGGTCAACTGAGGCGACGCAGCCACCGTCGGTTCAGTGGCAGTTCACGGCAAAGATAAAGTCTGGATTTGTTTGTAATTCCTTTCCTGATTCCCTCCTAATCTTTAAAAGGTTTGCACATGTAAAAGATGCAGATGTTTATTTTTTCATAAGGGCTGAAACAACTTATCGATGAATTAACTACACCTACTACAATTACACATTTTCGAGAAACTTTTGTCAGATTTTTCACACAGACTAAGAATTACATCAATTACATCAAAAGTTATGTAAATTATTTTGGGAAATAATTCATAAATGTGTTCTCTGTGTCCACAGATCTGAGGTAAATGTCCAAATCTAATACTGGATCCTCATTAGTCTTTACCAACATATTCTTCCTGGGGTCCATTGACTGACTGGCTTTAACAAATATAATGTTGATTTGTTGACAATTTCATAAGCTATTTACATGATTTGTTTATTTTTTTTATTTGGTTAGTTTATTTGGTTGGGACAGTGCATGCACATGAGACACATGCATGTAACCACCACTCTGGATTGTAGCCTTGGGCTAATTTCCAACCGTAGTCCCACATATAGTCCCACATGGTCCCACTGATCTATACGGTACATGTTTTTAATGGTAGGGGAAACCGGAGCAGTCCTGGCCGGGATCGAACCCGGGAATGAGCCCCCCACTCTAGTGCAGCCTTCAGTTTCCGCCGAGTTTCCGCCCAGTCACTGAATTCTGGATGTTCTTAGCTTCAACTGATGAATATCATGTGCACATACTTGTGCTTCAGTCTTCATTATGTGCCCAACCACAAAGAGCATCCTACAAACATTGGGCCTCATTCATGAACAATGAAGAAAATGTTAGGTCTGATTCACGAAGACCAACCTCTTCTTAAAGAAGGATGCCCCAAATTCATGAACATGACACTAAGAACACAACTCCCCTCATCATCATGAACTTTACATTATATTGACTATGTAAATACAAAGACACATCCTCTAAACCTCCTGGAGGTTAATGTATAATAATGTATTTTGTCTAAAGTCACTCCTCTGATCATGACAAGTGTGACTACTGACAAGCTGCAGCGCTCACCTGTGAAATTCTGACTTACACCAACTATCTCTGCTCTATACCACCTCTGGGTCCATATTGACTGTGATAATATTCTAAAACTGCAGATTTTGTGTGCGCAAGAGTCCTCTTGACTGTTCTTAGGATTTGTTTGTTTCATGAATGAGGCCCATTATTTTTAAGTATACTCCATCAAAATGCCCTCAAGCAGCAAAAAATGAATCCTTCTTTACTAATTTTCTACTCAACTCTCCCTGTATCCACCTAATACTACACTCATGATACTTTTATTTTAATACTACTGCATCTAATACTTCCACTACTGCAATACCTATAATGACTAATATTTTTGACTCAGCTGTTAGAACGTCTGTTCTTTATAGAAAATACTGTGCACGTGTACTTCTATAATAACTATATACAGTATGTGTAGTACCGGAGGAATCATGTTATTGCTTCTTCTTCTCCGATTGTGTTATCTAAAAAATTCTAGTAAACCTAATTTGGAAAAAGAAAGACACGCCAAGGCAAGTGTGACGTCGTCCACTTCCCAGTCTTTTAAATCCAGGTCCATCCATCCAGGGTCCATTACATCAGTGTATTCTGGGGCATTTTTAGAGGCTTTGGGAAGGGTTTATGGGGTGACTTCGGGACAGTGCGGTCAAAAGGTGAGCGTTTAGGTGAGAGTTAAGTGTTGGGCTATGGGTAGAATTTGGTGTGGAGGGCAAGGAATCCTGGGAATGCTTGTCATGTGCTTGATTTGGGAGGGTGGGGTGGGGAGAGCCCAGGCCTGGGGTCAGGTCCCCCATGGTTTTACAAAAGACTCCTTATTAATGGAGAGAGGAGTATGGACGCAAATCATTTAAAGGTGCTTTGTGATTTTTTTTTTCAATCACAAATAATGAAAGAGGGAGCAAATTAAAGATACTCCCTCCGTGGATAGTTGTGGTCTGAACTCATTTCTTCATAGAGATGAGTCTATAAGCAGATTTCACAACTTGCAGGGTCACTTTCATTCTCACTTTGTCACAGAACTGCAAGAAAAGTAGCCTGCAGTTTGCAGGCTACTTGACATTGACAAAAAGGCTTTATATGTATTTCTTTTCCAGACATGTCTGAGGTTCCAGTACTAAAGGAGGGCAAAACAAATGTCATTCTACTAGGAAAAAATAAATAAATCAGGTATAGTGCCTTTACAGGGTTTCCGCGGGACAGTAAAAGCATTAAATTTGACTCAAATTGGCATCAATCTAAATTTCTTGCACAATAATGAAATTCAGCAGCAAATTTGGCTGAACTATTTTTTACTCAAAGCTTTCCCGTTGTGTCCAATTTGATTTTGATCAAAATTTGATCTAATTTAGACATTGAAGTTTGCAAATCCAAGGACCAGATACAATACAGTTGTGCTCATAAGTTTACATACCCTTTCAATCTTTCATTAGGCTAAGATGTTTTCCAACCTTTAGTACCAAGAGAGGAGGGACATAGAGGTTAACTCCTTCTGGTTTGCTCTTAAGAGACCCACAAACATGTTCAAGTCTTTATTCGCTGAGGAAGATCTTTGGACTAAGATCGAAATGTCCGACACTTCAACTACAGAGTACAGATGCAGACTGAAGAATCTTGGCCTACAATAACACAACAATCTTTTTGTCCACTCGTGGTTAGTGGTTGTATGAAGCCATTTATTGCCAAATAACTGAGTTTACTCTTTTGAAATCATAATGAAAGAGAAACTACTCAAATGTCCCTGATCTAACGT
>OMNZ01110689.1:8173-20355 GCA_900303255.1 Lesueurigobius sanzi
CACTTTTACACCAACTGTTGTCTGTCTCTTCTTTCTCTCTTCTTTCTTTCTCCCTCCATCTCTCTCTCTCTCTCCCTCCTTCCTCTCTCTCCCACTCTCCCCTTCCTCCCTCTCTCCTTCCTCTCTCTCTGTCTCTCTTCTTCCTCTCTCTCTCTCCTTCCTCCCTCCTCCTCTCTCTCCCTCTCTGTCTCTCTCCCCTTCCTCCCTCTCTCCTTCCCCTATCTCTGTCTCTCTCCTTCCTCTCTCTCTGTCTCTTCTTTTTCTCTCCCTCCTTCCTCTCTCTCCCTCTCTCTGTCTCTCTCTCCTTCCTCTCTCTCTGTCTCTTCTTTTTCTCTCTCTCTCCTTCCTCTCTCTCTTCTTACTCTCTCCCTCTCTGTATTCCAAGCTGCATTTATTTGACAGTTTTGTTGTTTATTGTTTTGTTTTTTTTTGTTTTTTACTTTTGAATGAAATAAAAATAAATAAATATTGAGATAACAATAATATTGCAATATTTCACAAAACTGTTTTTCCCATTCAGTGTTAATTTCATCGTCTAAAATATTGAGTCAGAATTTTTGTCACAGTAATATTTTTGCTGACTAAAATTAGCCTAAAATAAGTAAGTTCATGAGACAGAAGTATGACTAAAATGTCCAGATATTTTTCATCAACTAAAAAATATTTTTTTTTTTAATGAAAAGAAGGGACTAAAATGATCCAAACTCCAGTGACTCCAGTTTGAAAGAGCCTCGTATCATATACATTCACTGCCAAAGGAACATCTCTGTGTTTTGTTCATGTGGGAGACGCTCCATGAAGCAGAGAATATTATTAAATATGTTTGAAAACAATAATATAAATGCAAAGTTTACTCAATTTATTTCAGATTTGGTCGACTAAATTGACTAAGTTGACTAAAATTAGGCTAAAACTAACAGTTTTTTTTTTTTTTACTAAATCTTGACCAAAATTAAATCCCATTTCCGTCAAAAGACTAAGACTAAAACTAAATTCAAATGTGCTGCCAAAATGAACACTGGTCCCATTCAATGTGTACACAAATCACAATTTGTAATTTGTTTTTCAGCAAATTGCCTGAAAACAAGATTTTAAATAACACAAAATCAGAACAAAAGGCTAGAATAAAATTAAAACTGAACTGTTATAAAAACACAATTATAAAAATGTGTTGTCTCAGATGGAAGACTATAGTGATGTTGTGTGGATGCCAGGCTGAAATCAGTTGTGACACTGAAAGTATTATATTTACTTTGAATATAATGAATTAATGATTGTATTTGTTTTATTGATTGATTTTATATTCCTTCTTGTAATTGTATGTAATTGGGAAGCACTTTGAATGGCCTTGTGTATGATTGTGCTCTACAAAACTTGCCTTGCCCCACGATATGGATATTGCATCACCTAATATCGCGATACAAGCGCGTACCCTCTATATACTTTATTTAGGCTTTTAAAACTCATTTTGGACAACTCAGCCTTGACGTTTTTGTCGTGCACTGTTCCAAAATGTCTAGCAAATACAAATGCAGTTGTACAAAACACCAGCAGAGGGCACAAACCTGCCTCTGCTGCAGTATTGGAAACGGAAAAGAGCTCACGATGAAACCTAAAACCTATGACCATTATTAGAGCATTATCACCTGGTAAAAAGCTTATTTTGCATTACTCATCTACAATAGCAAAGACAAATGTGGCAAGATTCCCTTTGTTCGTGTGCTGACATAACGCAGCTGGAGTTAGACAGCACAAACCCCATCTCACTGTTATTTTTTTTTTTTTTTATAGAGGATGGTTCCAGACAGTATTCAATTTCCACACAAAACTCAACAACCTTTTATCTTCTTTGTGCAAGTTCTGACAGTGGACACAAAATGGATGCTGCCGCCGGAGGGGGGGGGGGAACTGTTTCATGATGTGAGACTACGTAAAAAAAAAAAAAGTATATAAAAAGAAAAGATCAAAGCTTGTGAAAACAGCAGCAGCACTTTTGTAACCCAGTTAGCAGTGCCATTAGCATCCGCCCTGTGCCCGGTTCTTTGTTGTCTAGTCTGTTTGTGACAAATGTGCACAAAGAAATGCAGACATGACAAGACGGATCGGAGGAATGGGTCAAGACGGGAGCACTTTTGCGAAGACGGATTTTTTTGAAATCTTTGTTTTGTTCAAGGCTTTGCTTAAGCAGCGTAGTTGCTCCAAATAAGGCAGGAAACACAAGTAAATGCACTCAT
This sequence comes from Lesueurigobius sanzi, assembly GCA_900303255.1. Lineage (NCBI taxonomy): Eukaryota > Metazoa > Chordata > Actinopteri > Gobiiformes > Gobiidae > Lesueurigobius > Lesueurigobius sanzi. The sequence goes on from OMNZ01110689.1 coordinate 10,408, forward strand.
GCTCATATACTGTATTTCTTCATGATTGTCCACAAAGGAAATGGCCATATTTTGGATTACAATTCAATGTTGCTCGCAATACGACGAGCGTCACATGGACCAAACGTTTCACTTTGAGAAGCACAGCAGAACGCAGCCATGGAGTGATTTCAAGACGAAGTTTGATGTGCAACTGGACAAAACGTAAAATAACCAACATAAAGGGTGACTTTGTCTTTTCTTTTTACTTTTAGATTAAAACTAAGGTGTCTCAAAATTGACCACTCTATGAAAAATCTATGTTTTCACCTGCAGGTCTTAAGGCTTAAGTTGAGTTTGTTTAAAAAGGTTATTCTTTAAAACTGGTGATAGATAGTATTTTGTAGATAATCATGCAATATACTGTATATGGGCACAATATGAACATGATTTTATCAGCATCTTAAATCATGTATCGTGGTCAGTGTTGGGTTTAACATTTTACAAAAGCAATGAGTACTCTTTTCAATAAGGGAGGAATGTAATGTTACCTAAACAAAATACGGGAATACATTAGTCATTACAAGTGCATTTGAATGGTTTGCATTGATGTACAAACAAAACAATAGAGTTTATTTTTATTTTATTTAATCTATTTAGTGCTTAAGAGATGTTTGTACAGTTTATTTACAGAGAGACGCTAAGAGACTATCTTTATTCTATTTTATTTTATTGTTACTATTATTACTATTACCTGTTGTTTTGCTTCTTTGATGACACTTTTCCTGACTTTGTGCACCCCCCTGTGTTGATACTGTCCTAAGAGCTGTTGTGACAAGTACATTTCTCCATTGTGAGATCAATAAAAACTATCTTATCTTATCTTATCTTAATAAAAGGCAGCGCCAACACTTTCCGAGCGTCACGTATAGAATCATCAAAACATGGGGACGGCTGAGGAAAAGGTGATGTCGGAAATTGAATTTCTCACCTTTTTTTCCGCCTAATTGTTGTTGTTGTTGTTGTTTTTCCGCTCATGAGTATTTCATTGATATGACTCTACTACAGCATTCAGATGATACTAGTTCAATTTGTTATGAAAATAAAGAGTCCACTTGAAGGTGCATCATAAGGAGGTGTTTCAGAAGCAGAAAACAAAATAAATACCAGGCGAAAATAATACAAGAAAAACCCCCTAGACCATTTCAAAATTGTCAAAAAGTGTGCCGCCCCTAAACGTGCAGCAGTTGACTCCATTTTTGGTACAGATGCTTACAATATCAATTGGAGGCAAAATATAATCTAGAAAACTTTAATTTACACTATTAAGTTGTGAACCACCCGACTGTGCATTTGAAAACAACTGAAAAGGTCTGTGTTTGAAGAAGCAAATAAAAGTATATAGCTTTTTAGTCCTCTTTCCTTTAGACACACCCGCCATGAACTCGCTGCTGTCTGCTGTTTGTCCACATTACATAAGCTGCACTTTGGTAAACCGTCCCACTGCACCCTGTCCCATGCCGCACTGCATCCATCCGCTTCACTCTTCACATCCATTTTGTCAGATCTCCGTCTCCTTTCCTTGTCCCCGCTCTCCTCGGAGTCCAACGACACCAGCTAGCCACCATCTTGCGTCAATCAGAAGCCCTTTAATTACACCGCTATATCCTATTATTTTGTTAAGCTTTTCTTTTCACCGCTTCCTAAACAATTATTATTACCCCCCCAAGACACTAAAAGAATGCTCGGCTGTTAAGTGTATGACAGCCAATCAAATCTCTAATAGCCGTGTTAAAGAAATGCCCCATCTCCTCTCGCTCGCTCTCTCTCTCTCTCTCTCCCTGTCTCGCTCAGCTTTTGTTATGAAGTCATTTCATCCCTGGTCTCCTCTCAGGGTGTGCTTTGGGACACATTGTTCAGTCATATTAACGCGCTGCATCACAGAGCCGGCACATCTGGGTCCACGTTTGACAGGTTGAGTGGTTTTCAACATAAGGTTAGAATGAGACCATATCTGTGCTTAGATTGGTGGCATATACGTAGAAAGGAGGGAGAAAAAGTACTTCTATCTGGTAAGGGTGTAGAGGCCTATGTATATATTTTCTTTGTAACTGTGAAATACAGTAAAAGGATGAATTAAATTGAATCATACGCGTAAAGCATATGCAGAGAATCCATTTTTTTTGTTTATCTCAAACAGGTTGTGTTTACATTAGAGTGCTATTTCAGTTGGAGCAGGTGCCAATACAGACAGTGTAACCTTGCCTGCAAGATGAATTCTCGCGGTATTTGTGATTTCACAAACACACGAGAATCCATCTTGCCCCGAGCCGCTAAAGTGTATGAGCCAGGACCACCAGTGGGACGGAGCGACGAAAGCAGCAGGTGCCGAGCAAAACAAACATTTGTTTTGAAAAGAAGGTAGTGTGGGTTAAGGTGCTTTCAACCCGCAAACTCGTGCTACAAAAAAAACACAAAAACCACTCGACGACATTATGATATAAAGCTCAGAGCCGCTATCTAACAAACAACTACGAGCCAAACTCCAAACGGATTCGTTTGGAGCGGTCCCAGATTGATATAGTGGAGAACTCAACGACGAGTGCTACACAATGTCTATCTGGCTCTTGCCAGGTTACCGACAGTGGTGCAAGCAGTAGAGCGGGTCGTCTTGTAACCGGAGGGTTTGCAGTTCGATTCCCGCAGGTGCACACTGTCGGTGTAAGACACTTCATCCCCCCTTGCCTCCAGTGTCTGCGTACAATGAGAATGTGTGAATGAGAGTGTGAATGGGTGAGTGCTTCTTTGATGTAAAGCGTTTTGAGTGCATTAAAGCAAGTAGGAAAGCGTTATATAAATATGGCATAATGACATATTATTTTGTTGACTATCTTTTTTTGTATTGCCTCGGATCCATAGAAGAAAAATTAATTCTGTGTTCCCAGTGTTGGACAAGTTACTTTAAAATTGTTGTTTAAAATAGATTCTATATTACTAGTTACAGCTTTAAAAATGCAATATGTTTGCATTACACATTACTGCTGCAAAAATGTAACTGAATTACACTACTTTGAGTTACTTTTGGCAAAATATTAACTGTAAATAGTGAGAATACTGCCACAGTAACAGGGTAGTCAAAGACTTCCTTTTTCTCAGCTGTCCACATTCTTTTGTGTTTTATTTTGATGGCTACACAAGCCTCTTTCTTCACCAGTATCCAACTTGATTTGGTGCTGCATCGTATTTGAGGAGAGATGCAATTGTAACTTCAGTTACTTAAGTTGTAATGACCAATATTACTGTATTTTGTTGAAGTAATATGATATTCCTCAGTTACCGAAGAAAGTAATATACTGTATTTCTGTTACTTTTGTAATGAGTTACCCCCAACACTGTCTGTGCCCAACCAAAACAAAATAAAATAGTATCTGTACTTTTACTAAAGTAATACAATAAAAAAGTACCATCAGCACCTACTGATTATTACGAGTGATCCATTAATTGTTCACGCATTTTCTTTTAAAATATGCTGCCCTAATGATTTCACAGTAGGATACATTTAGCAGCAAAGTAAAATAAAAATAAAAATGATTAATTCTGAAAAGCATTGGCTGCAGTGTGGTGACGTGTGAATGTGCTTCTCTCAAGGACGACTTTTGTGAAAAGGATGATTCACAGTCCAGCAGCGTCACAACTCCAACTCTAAACGATGTGGGCATTTCCTTCTCTTCAGTTCTATTCACAAGTTCATCTGAAAAGTCGAAAGTCACAGCCGGAACGCTAGCGCTGATGGACGGCAGTAAAGTGGAGTCACCTAAGGGTCCCACGGGTGCCCTGTTAGACAAAATGGACTACGCAGCACCCGTGTCGGACCGCTATGCAAATGGTATGCTAAGTAGGGTTTGAAAATGAACACAGGCTTGGGTGCATAATCACTGAGGAGGCTGGGCCTGTTTGATCCGATGTATGCTAATGACAGACATGTGAAGTATGGTAATGTGATAGCATTGGGGGTACCTCCCAATCAGCCCCCCCGTGCCTCCCCCTGCACCAGGACCATAACCTTTCCTTCTGCGTGTATCAGCAGAGGCAGCCGGTCAGGACCGGTGTGAGCACATGATGGGAAAATGACACGTTATCTTCAGATAGGGAGTATGTGACGTGACCCAGCGTGTCTGCTTTAATTTAAATGTGGATGATGATAATTCTCTGGGGTCTAATCGGCTCTGTCAGTCACAATATTCAATCAATATGTAAATAGTTCATCACAAGTTTGTGTTCTACGTAATTATGAGAGGGTATGAGCATATTCTCCAAGCAATCATGTTGCTCACAGCGCTTATCAAACAGAAGCAGTGGCGAGTTTTTAGTGATTGTGTGAAACCACTTTATGCAATCGGTTGTGTTCTCGTGACATCACAATATTCTAACAAAAAACAAAGTGAGGGTGTGGGCAGGTAGGAATTCCCTGGTGATGACTATGGTGATCTTCAAAATGCTGATTTTGCTAGTCTTGGTTTGTGACTAATTCTGTGTTCCAGTTGACCAGGAAATTTCAACTGGAACGTGCGCCAACCTCATAATTCTGACTCAGAAACTAGGGTTTGATCTTACACTCCCCATTTAAAGGAAACAACATGGTGGAATACCCAACTACAATATTTTTTACATGTCTTGTGTTTCTAACCCGCTCCAGCGCTGCAGTTGAGACTCAGCAGGTATTAAATACTGTTTGAGCTGTGATGCTGATGTTACTAACACCCACCACATGGCTAAAAACAACAACAGGTAACTGCACTCTCTAAATGATTTGTAAAATGGTTCATGAAATCATATATACAACCACTCTTTGGGTTTATAAAATGTGGACATAAAAAGCTGACGTTTACCAGCTTTGTGACTTAAATTATGTATTTGTGTCTCTGTCTATCATTAAGCCTGGTTCACACGGCAGGATAATTAGGCCGATTCCCCCCTTCTGACAATCGCAAAGACTATTGTAATATAATCTTATCAGATATTCCTGCCGTGTGTGGTGTCTTGCACCCGCTCTGACTACAAATCCGGGATATTTAACCTGCTGGATTGGCCCGATTTCCCTTCGTGTGTGGTGTGCCCCAAGCACGCAGCCTGTTGACTGTGACGTGTAGCACATCAGAGCGCAAGGTGACGAGGCGGCGAAGAAGCATGAAGGGAAATCAAAAATCATAACAGTTGTCATGGTGCACCAGAAAGTCCGGTCGACGTCGGAGATGGAGGACCAACTCGTCAACGTGTGGCAACCAACGTGAATGTTTGTACAAGGTTTTCCATTAAAAACAAACTATTGCCGCTGCATCTTCTTCGTCCGCTATATTTGTTTACTCTGAAGTCTTGTTTCATCTCAAGAGGTTTTCCCGGTGACCTGGGAACGTTCGTGGTGTGTGATGTGCTGATTTTGCCGTGTGGCTGCTCACCACACACTGTACGACCGAAACTGTTGTAGCCACAATTCGTTATCGCCATGTGTGGGCTCTCTCAGGTTTGGAAAATCGGCTGACAGTAACTCGGAGGAAACGTCTTTCCCAGCTCCTACAGTAGTTCTGACCTCCATGAACAGCTGGAAAGCAGCATGGAACAAAATGAAATTAAACAAGAGTTCAATATTTTTTTGGAACTCTATAAACGTTCATATAAAAGTTCAAAGTTTTCATAACAGCGTTCAAAAGTGGTGGCAAAATTCAAAAACACTTCACCATTATGAGAAAATTTGTTGACCTTCATTCATGCTGACAGTATAGTTACCATAATATAATTCTTTGCTGCTCATCGCCTCAATGTTGCACAATTGGCTGTTTAGAATCATGTGAATCATTGGCCAAACTACAAGTGCTCCTTTCTGGCCTCCTTGCAATAAGGACTTTGGTGAGTTTAATCACCTGAAAGCCCAGTTGTGTTGTTTCAGGGGTGTCTGCTTTCACAGCTATGTGAATTTAAAAAAAAATCCTTCATAACAGGATTGTGACATTGTATTTCCACTGGAAGAAGCAAGATGACAGGAGGGAGCAATAGTCCACAGGTGCAGACACACGCCTCAATGAACAACTTTCCATTTGAAATGAATAGCAGCCATCTGGAGATTTAGTTCATCCGCGTGTTAAAACATTCACTCATTTAGATGTCCACTTTATATGCAATTTGGAGAGTTACTTGATGTACAATATGGAGGATGCATCCATAAAAACACACACTATCGTCTGAGGGAGGGGGCTCTCCTAAAATAGTCCATCAATGACGAGAGGTGAGGATTTTTTGCTGTGTCAGACGTGAAGTCGTTGCGTAAGTGTCCTGAGCACGACTGCGACACAACTGAGAGGTCACTTTCATCTGAGCGCATTACAGAATAGAATCATATCATATCCAAGAACATGTGTATAATACTGCAAATGCTAAATGATTGTATTCAGATTCAAGAATGTGATGATGTGACATTAGAAGATGGGGAGGGTGGTTAATATCCACTCGACCTACCTATTGTAATTGTATTTTTATAAGAAATATTCAAAAGAAATTGATGAGTGTGTCAATAATTCTCATTTTACCACACGGAAACAATGTGCCTTAATGATATTAATTTGACCCATTCCTATTGACAATTACAGGTCTCACTTCTAAAGGTCAGCAAGAGGAAATGTATTAGCGCCTAAGTACATCTCATATAAGATCCATCTCAGCTCTGAGAACCTCAGGGAGTGGTTCCCAGTGTCAGGATTAAACAAGCATCTAGTGTGTTTAAAACCAGGGTAAAACAAAATATTTGATTGGGCCTATGACAGCTGAATAAATTTTAATTAACTTTTAAATAGTATCTGCACCATTGGGTTTTAATTATTGTGTTAATTTACTATTTTATTTTATTTTTATTAGATTTTTTATTTATTTTCTAGTTTTATGCATGCCTTATAGTTATAGCCTTTATTTAATTATGACTATTTTATTTTTTTTCTCCATAGTTTATTATTTATCTTATTTTATATCTATATTTATGTTTCATGTTGCACGAGTCAAACCAAAGTAAATTCCTAGTCTGTGAAACCTTCATTGACAACGGCAATAAACTCTATTCTGAATCTAATCTTTTTACATTTATCAATTGTTATCACTGTTTTTACTCTTTTATAGCTTGTTTTCTATTTTATTTCTATATTGTAGACTATTAGGGCAGGGCAATTATGATATCAAAGAGAAATATCAGGATAACAATACTGTATATCTGGTGATATAATTCATACCTGACAGGATATTAATGCAACCTTTAGCCCAGGGGTCGGGAACCCATGCTCGAATCTCACAATTTGCAAGTTTTAGTCCATATTTTCTATTTTATAACCACCGTGGCTCGAGTCATGCGTCTGTACGCATGCTCAAACAGAGCTCATGTGTCATTGTCACTTACCGCTGAAGTCAAGGCTGCAGGCGCTCAGAGGCTATATTTCATAATTTAAAAAAAATACATTAACACATTACGAGCAACTAATCACCAAACCTACTTTTTTTGCTGATAAACTGTGTAAATGGGTGTGTAATAGTATTATCTACATGTTCCAGTTAATATGTTGACATTTTAGTGCAGCCTTGCTCAAAAGGGTCCTTTATGCCTAAAACTGAGTGGCTAACGCCCTCTAGAGGTTGAACTCGTAATGTGTATCCATCCCATTTGAATTTTGAGGTCCGCTGATGAGGTAGAAGTTGTGCTGTCGGTAGAAGTCTACGTCATCAGCTCTGCCACGCCTCATCATCCTCTCTAACGCTGTGGTATCACTGTCGCTCCTCCCCCGTAGCCAGTTGGAGTTGGATTAGCGAGCACTTGTACGGCAGATTTCAAATTTTTGGTGTGGGACGGGTAAGGCTCTGGCATGCCCGTTTAGGCCCTCTTTGAATCAGCGTGGGCTTGTTTAGGGTTCTCCTCATGACGACCATGCTGTGTGTATAAATCCAACTATAGATCCAGTGCAGTGCGTATTATGGTCCCGACAAATGCATGAAATCCAACATTGATCATAATCATTCTTCTCCACGTGTGCATTGTCCAATCACCGTAAAAATGTTTTTGTAAAATCATAAAGTTGGCTAGGAACAGTTTAATCCTTTAAAAAAACAGAGATCATAAATACTGCCTAATAATAAACATTTACACTATTATTATTTCATCGTGAATCTCTAGTAAGAACTATCTTATGTATTCAGTATAACAACGTGACAAAAGAAAAGAGGTTCACACATTTAGTTGTATTCAGAGAAACAAAATAAATGTTAAAATATGTGACTTTTTTGGCTCTTTTAGCTAAAGAAAAAAGAAAAGGCTCCCGACCCCTGCTTTAGCCTATTGAGAAATTCTTTTAAATTATTTGTATTCATCTAAACTCACCTTAATCTGTGGGTATAATAATCAGGATAAGAAAAAATATTATTGCTACAATAAATGTTGCATCTCACCCATCACAGTACAATGCTCCCTTTACGTCCATCTGGAGCTGCCTCTGTGTAGTCTACATGTGGTTTTAATGCATTCAGGGGACGAGGGATCGACTTTTGTGATAGTGACACACGTTTGGCAGCAACATGACTATACCTTTTTACGGTTTTTCAAAACACCCCCTATTTCTCTGCCCAGCTGCATGTGTCGGTCCCTCTGACCTCTCACTGTGACTTTCAAAGTGAGTGTGATTCCTGCGTCATCCTCCGTGAGTCCACAGCACTGCACCCGATCCAACCCTCTCTGTGGCACATGCTCATTACGGGATATTACACACGCAAAGCCCTATGGTGCAACACGCTTTGTCTTTTGTGCAGATGGAGTGTGAGTATGTGCATTAATTAACACATATAGAATATCAGGCATAAGCACACACGGCTATCAATCAGTATGCTAATGACATCCCCACGTCACTGGCACGGTCTATGGTGTGGTCCTCACATGCACATCCACACTCCTACACCTACCAACATGTGAACACAAAAACAAATGATGCACCAATGGCACAGTGACGAACACGTATGGGTGAGTGCCTCCATAATGAATAGGATTACGATACACGCATATGGATTTGATAAGTATGGTATGGAAATATATAGTTCATCATGCATCATGTTGTAGTAAACATTTGCTGTAGTAAACGTTTTGTCTAATGTTTTGTCACTTAAATTCGCTTAGCCATTATGAGTTAGTATTTAGCTTGTGAACGACAGTGATGCAGTTATTAATGGTGGAATGAATGGTGCAAAATAGAGCTAATATTAAAAAGTAGCAGTCCTTTAAAGATAAACAAAAAGTATGTCTGAGATACCAAGACTTACCAGCTATACAACAAATCAAAAACAATTGTCTCAAAATCTGACGTTTTATCAATGAAAATGGTGTTCCCGTTTTTATATTACTTGTGTAGCAGGGTGGGTTGGTCAGTAAGGTACACAACAAGTTTCCAACAACGCCAGAGGTCTTAAAACCTCACAAAGTAGTGTCCCTGCTCACATTAAGGCACCACAGGTTCGTTTAATTGATGGGACGGAGGCAGCATGAACAAAAATGTATAATTTATTTTCACATTTGAATCTACTTTGGGTAAAATTCAGTTTCACTTAATTTTCAGATTTGGTTCCATAAAAACAGTCCACTCCATCCATTCCTCTCACAGAACACAGATCTCAGGAGTCAGTTTTCAGTAGCAGGAAGAAGGGGGTTCCACTGTCAGGAACCTACAAATATTCCACAGGCAATGCATGTAAATAAAAATCACAAATTATCATCCGTTGTCCCACACTCATGCACACAAACACACAACATTCATCCTGATCTATTGTACATGTTTTTCGTGGAGGAAACCTACGCAGACACAGGGAGAACATGCAAAATCCACACAGAAAGGCCCCGTCCTGGCCCCGAACCCAGGACCTTCTATCTGTGAAGCACGAGAGCTAACCACTGTGCTAACGTGCCGCCAGATCACGCTT
>OMNZ01110690.1:0-31792 GCA_900303255.1 Lesueurigobius sanzi
CCATGAAGTCAAAGGAACTGTCTGTAGACCTCCGAGACAGGATTGTATCGAGGCACAGATCTGGGGAAGGATACAGAAAAAATGTTGCAGCATTTAAGTTCCTGAAGAGCACTGTGGCCTCCATTATTCATAAATGGAAGAAGTTCAGAAACACCAGGACTCTTCCTAGAGCTGGCTGTCTGTCCAAACTGAGCAATTGGGGGAAGAGGGCCTTTGTCACTCTGACAGAGCTCCAGCGTTACTCTGAGGAAATGGGAGAACCTTCCATAAATGCCTGATTCCCATTTATGAATAATGGAGGCCACAGTGCTCTTCAGGACCTTCAATGCTGCAACTATTTTTCTGTACCCTTCCCCAGATCTGTGCCTCGATACAATCCTGTCTCGGATTGTGTGTAGATTGATTATAAAAAAAAAACAATTATTTAATACATTTTGTAATAAGGCTGTAAAATAACAAAACGTGGAAAAAGTGCAGGTTGAATACTCTGGGAATGCACTGTATATGATATATATTTTTTTTTAAATTTTCTGTCATTTTGTTTTCATTTAAAAAATATGGCATTTTGTGTAAAAAATGTCCAAAATTGTCTATATTTTTGGCAATAAAATCTAAATAATGGATAAAGCCAGGTTTAAAGTTATGGTTTTCTTTGTTGACATTAGTTACAAAGATTTGTTCAGAGGGGATTTCGGATCTTTTGTTTAGTATCAGTAGTTATTAGTGTAGTGGGTTCTCAATCTTTTTTACTCACGACCGCAATCTGACGACTGCTGGTGAATTAGGACCCTCACAGCACACTAGATAGAAAATATGTCTTAATTATGATCTGGCAACCGCCATCGAGGTCTGGACCCCCGGGTTGAGAATAAATCAATTCAAATTTCTCCTTGTTTTTTAGGGTTTAAAACTCAATAAATAAGACTGGGAATTAAATACTGAAAAATCCCAAAATATTGTTAAGTCCAAGACTGGAAAGTTTGGAGTCTGTAGGAGCTACTAAAGTGGAGAAAAATGCATTTTGAGAAAATGATCTTTGAAGTTACAACTTCCCATATACTGTAGTTCTATGGAGAAATGTTGAATCAGTACGACAATTACACTCCTTATTGTTAAGATTAGGTCATTTATGTGTTTCGTGGTGAACGTTTTGAGAACCTGCAGTGTTTCCACTTGAATTGACTTGAATTATTTGTCCCAGTGCATGTAATGCTTCTATTGCAGTAATTTAGATTTTGCTATTGAAAATACTGCTGTCATAGAAAAGGTTAAGCTTGAGTTGATAGACGTCGGTGTAGCATGTCCGAGCACCTGCCCCTTTCAATTAGCGGCCAGCTCCTCCACAGCTCTGTCCAGTAAACCAGACAGTTCTGCTGATCACGTAAACATGCCACACAGTTTCAGTGCTGACCGAGACTCATTGTATCTCTGGCGTCATTTTTACACTTTTTAAAATTTTCTTTTTGTTTAGATGGACCTCCACGGCTCACCTACGGCAACTCGCGAGGGTCACAGCAAGACAACTCATTATAGCAGCACCATTCATTCGGGAAAAGCCTGTGATGGATAGAAAGGCTTTTTATGTTTAAAGTGACTGAGCGGGCGGCTGACTGGCCTGACAGAGCTGGAAGACATTGTGGAGAGGAAAAAAAAGAAACTCTGAATTGAGACGGAAACATCCACTTTAGAAATCGCAAGTGCTTTTGATCTCTTCACGAACCTTCAGCCGGACGCCTTTGTCGCCTGGTACGTTTCGGATTCTTCAAAAAATGGAGCGAACTTTTAAAGTAGGGTATGCACTATTTAATTTTGTACAAAGACTGCTCCGCACAAGTAAGAGCTTTCAAATTAAAAGTTGCTTCAAGCTACAGAGTTGTTTTCCCCTCGTCGCTGGATTATGTACAGTGCAATGGCTTTTGGTGCTAACAAACAAGCGTGGCCTTATTATGAAAATGAAAGAGTTGGTAAGTTATAAAGTGACTGCAACAAACTTTTAATAGTTTTTTTTAAAGACTTTTTATACATTTTTGTACTGGCTTAGAGCAACAGCACAACTGTATTCACTTTCTGTGTTACTGAAGGTCTGTCACATTTCTACCCATCAAAATGTTATTTTTTATTGTAATGATCACGGCGTATCAATTATTTACACAATGTTATACAGTACAGTACAGTACAGATCAAGCAATGCTATGTAAATCTTTATTCTTTTGTCATTTTTGGACAAAATATCAGGTCAAATTGGTCGATTTAGAAATTTACCGAACATAAATTGGTTTAGTTTTACATTTACAGTACAGTACTACAAGTAGTTGCATAGAGCTCCACAAAGGCTCTATTTAAAACACAATATTCACTCATTAGAAATATAAATTAGTTCAAGTTTGTTGTACGATGAAAAAAACAACAACACCGTGTGACATGCAAAACAAGTGTGTAATATCGCAATGGGGCTCTACAGTCCAGGCCCCGCCCTGATGCTGGCTGTAAAACCCCATTGAAAAGCTAGCCTGATCACCCACTGCTTTCTGTTCGAAAAGGTGGTCGTCTCCAGTTAAGAAAACTGTCCAAAGGTAGATCAGCAGAGCTCAACTTTAGTCCATGATTTTGTCTCAGTTGTCATTCGCAGCACGCCTGTGGGCTACTTTGTTTTAGTGCACAATACTGCCCTCTAGTGGTCGAGCGTGTAATTGTTCTACCTGACCACTACACAGTGATCAGGTGAAATTTCCACGGTGCCCCTGATTATCTCTTGGGGCACCCTGGTTGGAAACACACTGAGCTACAGTAGGCGCGAACTTATTAGACACACATTTTTAAATTGAAGATTTATCCCAAACTTTATAAACTGAAAAGTTATAAAAGCATTTTGCTGTGTTTACAAGTATTTGGTATTTTCTTTCATGCAAAATACTCCTGCTTCAGTCTGTAGTTAGCACATAGCTGATTAGCCTCTGTCATACTTTTAAGCTCTTAATATTTTGAGATTTTCAATTTCCCAGATGGGGCAGGACTGTTGAGCTCTGTAACAATAAAGTCGCAGGAACTGGTGCTCTTCTGATAGGACAGGCAAATATGAAAGAAAGATGGATCAGAGGCACTCAGATATAACAAAAAAGTTCTAGTTTAATCCACCAACACGTTTGAACTGACAGTTTTCATCAGCCCTCACAAGCCCTGATGAAAACTGTATGTTGAAACGCGCTGGCGGATTAAACTAGAACGTTTTTGCTTTACCCGAGTGCCTCTGATCCACCTTTCTTTTCAGAAATTGTAATTTGTTTTTCAGCAAATTGTGTCAAACAAAACTTCAAAAACATTAAATCAGCACCAAAACCTAACTAGGCTAAAATGGAACCAACTTAAACTAAAAGTGAAATTTTGCACATTCGTAAGTAAAATGCATTTTTTGTTTGCAAAAAAAATAAAAGTATCTTAGTCAGATGGAAAACTGAAGTGATTTCATGATTATATTGTAGCTTCTTGCGATTCGGATATTGCATCACCTAATATTGCGATATATTTTTGTGCAGCCCTAATGATGACATCGTTTATCAGACATGGACATGGATCGTGATTGTGTTGTCATGCTGCATCATTACTATATTAGTAATGACACTATAGTATATTAGAAGTATATAATGGTAGTATTAACAGCTCTTTTCTCTCACTTATGTTGTTTTTACTAATATAAAACTATGGATCGTTGCCACCTGTCGCCACAAACATGGAGACCCAGATCATTGTATGTTTTCCGCTCGTCGCGTTCTACCTTGTGCATTCTGGTGTAAAGTCATTTGTCAGAGAAGATGTTGCTGCTTGGGGCATCCGTTTGTTTTCCTATTGTCCTTGAATGTCACCGAAACGACCGACACATTATCAAAAATAAAGACAGACGAGTAGCTTTTTACCATTCTGATTTTTATCATTTTTTCCATTTTCCCATTTGGAGATTGAAGCTGTACATCCTGTCTAAAGTCAGATTCAAGCACAGTGCAGATAGCAATGCCTGCGAAAGAAAAGAAAAAAAGGCAGAGGTGATCACGACCGGATATATTTACAAAGATCAAACTATGTACAGAGGCGGCAGACTGTCCAGATGAAGTTAGCCCGCCGTCGCATAAACTACAAACCTTCTCATATACGCAACACAAAGAAATCGCTCCTTCACGCAGTCTTAGATTATTACAATACTGATAGGAAAAATGCATGACAAAATAAAAACAAATATTTTCTCTACTGCAAAACATAAAAATATACTCTTTTTTTTTTTTCATGTAAATCCTTCTGGAAAATAAGCTCTCTCCCTCTGTGAGTCTGTTTCACTCCAAAACTCAATACGCAAGATGAAAAGACCTCTTAAAGCATATTTTATAACTATAATCTTCAGTCTTTTATTATGATGAAGCCTGTCATCATTAGGTAACATTGTGCGTTAACCTCCCAACAGCGCGGCCAGGCTATAGCACAGTGTGAAAGGACGACGGATGCTTAGAATATATCGGCCAGAGGGACAGTTTGATGAGTAATTATATCTTAAACAGCGATGCACTGAATAAAAAGTGGAAGGCAAGAGTTCGGTCCACCTCAGAGACTGTATGCTAATCTCGCCACCCATGAGCCTTCCACGCAGCAGCTGTAAGCTCTTGCTTTAGGCACAATACGAAAAGTCGAGAGAGGTTAAACTCAAGACGGCCTGATGTGAATGACATTAGCTGCGAGGAGTTTACTTCTTTTAATTCACGCTTGCGGATTGAGAGATTCGATTTTAGCAGAGTTTGCATCTGGGAAAGCGCATGAACTTCAGGTAGTAGGAGGTACGTTCTACTACAATAATGAACACCAGCAGAAGCAACAGCAAATGTCTAAGTTTTGACAAACCAATTAGTATTCTGTGCACTTGAGAACTGTGAAAGTGGCATAATGTAAACTGGATTAAGCTTGTGTTGCTCCAATCAAAGCAGTGCCTCGGTCTATATTTGTGCCTCGAGTCTCAAACTCGGATGTTTTATTTGGGTCCAAATTAAGATTTAGTTTCACACATTCTTCTTCTTGTATGTGTATTTTTCCTCGATTTGAATAGGTAAGTAAAATGACCTATCAATGGAAGAATTTTTGCACTAAAAAAAAAAAATCATCATTTCCCTTCAAATTAGAGAATAAATCTACATTTACTTGAACTTGGATGCTTAAGTGCAAAAACACTTGTTCCATTGGCAGATCATTTTAATTACCTACTCAATTCAATCACAAATACACAGGATGTCCATAAAGTCTCTTCACAATTTTAAAAATGTATTACAAAGTAAATTACAAACTAAATGTATTACTGTAATCAGTGTTTATCAAAGTTTTTTTTTTTTAAGTTTTTTTTTTAAACCTAATTTAATGCACCTCTATACGGGCACTATTAGCTTAACGCACCTCTATACGGGCACCATTAGTTTAACACACCTCTATACGGGCACCATTATTTTAACACACCTCTATACGGGCACCATTAGTTTAACACACCTCTATACGGGCACCATTAGTTTAACACACCTCTATACGGGCACCATTAGTTTAACACACCTCTATACGGGCACCATTAGTTTAACACACCTCTATACGGGCACCATTAGTTTAACACACCTCTATATGAGCACCATTCTTGCCATGTTCGCTGTAGCCTGATCAATGGTGGCGATGGCATTAGAAATCTTTTGCTACAAGGCAGTAATGTCCTGTATCTTTGTTCGATACACGATATCTTTAACACAACCCCATAGAAAGAAGTCCAAGGGAGTGAAATCTGGTGAAAGTGGTGGCCAAGCACTTCTAATGCAAATGTTTGATTGAGGACCTGATGGACATGCAGTCCCCAATGTCCCGAATTTCAATGTGATTACACACTTTGAGAAGCACTGATTACAATAGAACACATCTGGTTGAGATATCTTATCAATTGCCTTTGTAATATATATTTTTTTTATTTATAGACACCCTGTGCTTATTTAAAGAAAATTGTACCTATTTTTTATTTGACCTTTTGCTGTGTAAACCTCTGCATGTATCAAGTCAATCAACTAATTGTATTGCGCCCCGACAGCAGGCCGCCCGTCCGGCCGATAGAGTCTGGCATCACCCGTGACATAACACTGATGGTCAAGCAAAAATGCACAGCGATACTTTTAAGTCTCAAGTTAAGTAACATTTTGTCCACTGTCCCTGATGAGAATATTAAGACACACAAACTTAACAGACTAAACGTGTTTTCTTAGAGTTCTTTTTCTTCTTACAAGAAAACATCATTGGCTTACACACGGTTTTGTTCACCCAGACGGAAAAAACACAGCAAAAGTAAAAAATATAAAGTTCACGAGGATGAACCAATACATCGGCCTAAAGCAGTTACGCACACACAACACGGATCACTTGGCTGTTGCTCTAAAATCTCCAGGACATTTTTGGACCACGACAGGGAACCGAGCCCACACAGTGATGTCCATTTTGAGTTCCCATGATGCTTTGCACATTCGGACCATTCACACTGAAGTAACACTTGAGTTGTGGAGTTCTTGTCTTCTTGTTGTTGTTCGCAGCGGTTAGTAAAGCCTGGATATTCGACGCGGCAATAAGCGGAGGAGCGTCATCGTCTTGTGGGCGTTTTTTTTCTTCTTCTAGTGGAAAGGGTCCATGCGTTTGGATGACTACATGCTTGTGCTTTGATCACAGTAAGGTTTTAATAGGTTTACATCCACTCAAGGTATAACTGGTTGTGACCATGGTTATGCGGACAAAGAAATAAGGCCCACATGTGCATGACTGGATAAGAACAAGTTGTCAGTTCATTTCTATCAGTAAAAAAGGACTTGATTGATCAATTTAGATTTAATTCTTAAACTTCCAATTGCTATTCCGACATCTATTGCTATTCACTCAGTTGTATGTTATTAAAATGTAAATAGTTTTGTTTCAGATCCAGGTAATAAAGCATGGATACAATTTAAATGACTAATCCCTGTATAATGCCATTCTACAGACAGGGCCGGCCCAAGCGTTCACAGGGCCCCAAGCGAAATTATGTCATGGGGCCCTTGCAACACCCATCCTTCAACCTGACTATGCTTGTAAAAGAAAGTAGACTACACTGCAAAAAGAAATCCAGACTTGAAGAGAAAAATATTCTTAAAACTTGCCAGTGGGGTAAGATTTGTACTGTTAAATTAATAAGAAAAAATAAAAATTAGACAAAAACAATATTAATTTACTTGAAATAAGATTGTTCTTGATTTAAGTGTAAAAAAAACTTCCCAGGCTAGGAAATCATTTGAAATTAGTACTTAAATCCACGTCGAATCTAACTTTCTAGATTTATTTTTACAGTGTACTAGTTATTTGAGGAGCCGTTTGAGGGAAATGTATGAGGCATATAACAGCTACAAATATATGCACTATTGTGGGACCTCGGGGCCCTAAGCAGCTGCATAGTCTGCTAATTAGGCTGGACCGGCCCGGTCTACAGAGCTATATGCATAAAGTAGATACGTACATAGAGCCACAGATCTGAAACAGGGTCCATCTTACACAATGCACTATCCGAGGGCTAAAAACGCCAACATACCGTGAGAGACTAATGTAGATTTTACCCATATGAATAAAAAGGTCAAGGCCAGTTTTCCCAGAGTGCATGCAAACCCATCCAGTGAAGACATGTGATGCGTCTCAGGCACTCCTCATCAACCTAAAGCAACTTATCTGCACTATGCTTCCGTATATGAGGCCTTATCGTCAATAGTATTACAGCATGATCAAGTTAAGATATACGTGGAGTCCATATCATAGATACATAGCGAGCTGGACAGAACATGCGTCAGGATGAGAATACGAAGTCGCCGGACAGGAAGTGAGTGAAAACGCACTCGGAAATCTTTGGCTCGAGCCTCACTACAGTTTCTCTGGTCTTCCCCAAAGTCAGCACCTCCCTCTGGGCCATGCCTGCGCTAGACCAAACCCGGGGCATTTCCAAGTCACCAGGACCCCATAGGAACCTCCTTCACGGGTCGAAAAAGCCGGAAAGTCCATCAGAATGTCACAAAACCTCACTTCAGCTGTGCAATGTTTTGGCCAAGACTTTATTGTTTGTTAATTAGCGCAACCATGACATTACATTAGATATTTCAGAAAGAACAGAATCTAAAATGTATTTTGGCATTCTTCCCGGACATTTTTGTGATATTGCCATTTTAGGACTTTGTACAAAACACTATTTCATAAAATTTACTACCGGCGAAATGTGCAATGGTACAATGGTGTTCAATATGACCTACAGTGAGGTACAAGTAAGGTTAAGAGACCCAAACTATCCTGATTTCTGAATCCAGCCTCACTACAGCTGTTGATAAAGTGGATTTACCCAAAGGAGGTCACCCGAGGAAGCATCCTGATGATTGGGAAACGTAGGACTACATCCCGCTCAACTCCCTGAGGTGCTGCTGAGTGCGGTGCCACCTACTGGACAACAGCACTTCCTGTTTCTACTGGGGAGACTCACCGCAGAGGAACCTCCATCTACGCCGGAGTCTGACGCAACAGAAAATAAGGCAAAACACTTAAACAGAAGTGGATAGAGAAGAGTCCATGAGATGTTGAAGCCTGCGCTGGCGGCTAAAGCCGAGGCGAGTACACAGTGTAGCACTTCTATTCAAAGGGATGGATAAATATGTTTATTCCCAGCGATTACTTTGCTCCTTAAGACCATTTCTTTAAAGAGTACTTCTCTGTTCTGTGCAGACCAGAACAACCTGCACATCTTAGGTAGGCGGGGTCAGGGGTGTGGTTCAAGGGGAAGGGGAGGGGCTTAGTGGGTAGCGATCCTCTAGTGCAATGAAAGTGGCCTAAAACTACTGTATGATCCTGTTCTCACAAATCCACTACAGACTAAAGTGCTGACTGTTGGTGCCCACCAGGGGGCGCCTACACTGACTATAGAGACAGCACAAAGGGTTTGACTGAGACTTACAGTACACAGGTGTTTGTAAACAGAACGTCCCAGGAACAATGCATGGCTCTGGTACATGTGCAACAGAGTGCTGCTTCATACAGAATGAACTTACAGTCATCCCCCGTTAAGTTGCATTCTTTTTTTCCAAAATAAAAAGCAAAAACAAATCTGGATGCCGAGCAAGCATGTGCTTCTTTTTAGATGTATTTTCTCTACAGTTTTAATTCCAGCTGACTGAATGTTGAACTGATTTAAATACGAGCGCATTTCCCTAACACCTCTCTTCCATGGTCTCTTGTCCATCTGGAGGTGATGAATTTTTCCTTTTTCTTTTCTTATCCCTGTAACTCTAGATGAGGTGCCCTGGGTGGCCCATGTGCCACACTCATGCGCCAGGGTCTCATTCAGTAAAAGCTCAAGCAAACAGAGGATCAGGCAAAGGTGGGCGCTGCGGCTGCAGCCCGGTGCAGCCCTGCAGGGCGGGGCCTGCTGCGTTAGGAGCGGTAATCCTTTTTACTGTACGGCTTGTTCCCCAGGATGCTGTCGATTTCATGTGTGATAGACGATGACAACTTTGGAAGAACCTGAGAACAGAAAGACACACATAAGAATCTGAACATGTTAGTCCACTAGAGACCTTAGAGTGGACCTGCTGCTCCTTTAGATTATAAGGAATACTTAGTTACCTCAAATACTTTCTTGTTTTGAGGTGCCACTGGTTTTCATAAACTAGTTTTGAGTCCTTGTTTATTATTCTGTAAATTGGTAGCGAGGTGTTTTGTGATGATTGTGTGGTGAGGGGTTGGAGCTGCTGTACAGTCTTTGTGGATTGTGATAGTGTGTGTGTATGTACACACAGATTTGAAATAAAATAAACACTGTGTTTGGGGTCTGTGTTCAAACTGGATAAGTTAAACATTACTATGGTTAAGAGCTTCATTGTAGCTTCAGGCTACAATCTCATAATATGTAACTAACCTAATTTAGCCTTTGTTAAGGCGCTGCCTTGGGAAATAAGACCATGACATTTCTGTGTGAAATACCACCATGAAGAGAAGAGACTGGTGTATGTGCGAGCCACATGATACAAAAAGCCCCAACAAAGAGTGGCTAGGCCCTTACGGCAGGCCAGACTTATAATGTGAGCACACAGAGCAGTGAAGAGCCCATTAGACGAGCCGCTCTTATCAGGAGGAAGTGCTGAGCGGCTGTGTCCCCTGGCGGCACATACTCTCTGACCTTATTAGCGAGTACAGTAAGGCAGCCAGGCGTGACGAGGCCGGGACTGCCCACCAGGCTGCACTCCGGAGAGGCTGCTGTCTTCTCGCACACAGACACTGTGGAGCTTAAGAAAGACCAGGCTCTTCCAGGGCAAAATTCAATATCAAAAATGTTCTAATGTAACTTTGTAGGTTTTTGGTATGGATTGATAAGTTCAGTAAGAATGTTTTAACATTCATAATTGAATTCAATATTTATGATAAACAAAAAAAAAAACAAAAAAAAAGTGTTTAATATATGTTTTTACAAAGCACAACACTTTGTCATTTTGTTGAGAAGAAAGATGGTTTGAAAGGAGGCCATTTGAAGGGCTTTAAACAGCATCTTTCTTGCCAGGAGATATTGTAGGTGTATATTTATTTCACAGAAGTATAGTACTGTATATAGTATTAGTACAGGAACATTGGGTTGAGGTTCCTTTACATGTTACATCTGTATTGAATTTAGTGTGCCGACACACAGAGGTTTAACTCACTGCAAATGAATCTCCTTACATCTCCTGACATTACCCTCCTGACGATAGGTGTTCAAACTAACAATTATCAAACTATGGCACAAGCCCCCACACTGGTGCCATCGTGACCCAGTCTTGATGAATGTTAAAAGATGACTGGGTACACACACAGTCTGATTACATTTTAAAACTGGAATTTAAATAAACAATTGCCTGCAGTGTCTTCTCACACTGCCAATAAATAAATATTCCCCCATGTAATTAATGTTTGATGATGTGTGTTGGAAAAGTAACCTTGTGTTTTTACTTATTTCATAAACTTTCAAATACTTTTATTCAATGGATGACAGGAAACAATGCTTATTACTACACAATATATTTCAGCCTTCATTTTGAGACCTAAAATTGTAAACATTTCAAATTGTTTCAAATTTACACAGCTCCAGAAAAATGTATTAATTTGTCTTCTTAAATGTTTGATTTTTGTTACTGTGCTCTTGACATCAATGACATTTATGTTGGGTAGATTTTATCAGAGACTTATTTTTAGGACGCTAAAATGGATCTGCCCATTAAAAACACTGCTACACAAGCGTACTATATTTCAGTGGCACTTATCTGATGCAAATTAGCGCAAACAGATATAAATAATAGTCATTATTGACAAAAGGGGGTAGGCACCAACAAGCTTTTGGTTCTGCCTATTCCTTTTGGGCATCATATCTGCTCCATATCTATTTATTTATGTACTCTCTTTGGCTTTGCGTAACATGCTGATCTGTACTTCCATATCAATCTTTGTGAAACTCGGATGCTCAAATAAAAATATGATTTGAATTATAAAAACTAACAATTCCTTGTTATACTTTTAGTTGCAGTAGTTAGTTCTAAATGTCTCCAGCTTTTTAAAAATGGTGCTAAAAAGAATTAGCTACAGTGAAAGAAAGCTTTCAGACATCTTAAAAGAACAGATGTTGTTGTCCCTATTGTCCCTTCAGTGCAGTTTATGAACATGAAAGTTTAGGTCTTTAGCAAATCCCATTCATTTCCTACAGAGGTTATGTGTGTGATGTCATAACATGGCAACAACATTGCAATTTGTGTTCCCTGATGGCAACAGTAGCAATACGAGCCAAAGTTTGAAGTGACTCTGTGCATAGCGTTCGAGTCAAGCTAACACTAGCTCCACGAACCCCACCTTCATTTCCGGTTCCGGTATTAGCATAGCATTAGCGTAGCCTACTTACCCTTGTAATTGGGTGCGTACCTATGTTCCCCCACTTCTATTGACGGGGGAACATAGGACCCGGGAAACATATGTACCTTGTTTATTAAAAAGTCCCGATGTTTCCTGGTGCCTCCCCCATTTGAGGTTTGGGAGAACACTGGTACCAGGAAACAGCGGGACTTCAATAGACCAATTAATTTACTCTCTCTTCTTATTGGTTTATAACCCTAACCCCAACCCTAACCCTTAACCCCTAACAAAACAGGTCTGGCGGGGGAACATAGGACCCGGGGAACATAGGGCTGACCCCTTGTGGGTTACATACAGTTTGAGCCTCCTGGACCTCAACAAATAACCATCAACAACATCCACGTTACAGTTCACTCACTTTTCTAATTATGTATCGAGTTACATCCACAACTACGAGGGTAGGCTATGCTAATGCTATGCTAATACCGGAACCACCGGAACTCGCACTAGCTTGACTCGAACATTACGCACAAA
Organism: Lesueurigobius sanzi; assembly: GCA_900303255.1. Taxonomy (NCBI): domain Eukaryota; kingdom Metazoa; phylum Chordata; class Actinopteri; order Gobiiformes; family Gobiidae; genus Lesueurigobius; species Lesueurigobius sanzi. The sequence continues at coordinate 12,454 of OMNZ01110690.1, forward strand.
GTCAATGGAGCACCATAGTCCGGTCTGCCATAGTCTGGTTCCAGGAAGTAAAAATCTCCATTGACTTTTCGAAAAATTCAAATTGTAAGAGTTCAAAAGAATGATGGAGGCTAAGCAGCTACATGCTAACTGCTAGCCATGGTGCAGATATTTTACAAGCAAGAAAATACCAAATACTTGAAAACACAGCAAAATGCTTTTATAACTTTTTGGTTTACAATGTTTTGGATGCAACTTCAATTTATTATTGTGTCTTTTATGCCCACAAGTCACCACGTACTGGAGCTGATTAGCTGCTATCATGTGGTATTCATTTTTTTTTTAAAGTCTATGCAATTTTTGAATGGGATTTTTACTTCCGGCAGCATCTGTGACTGGCAGGACTGTGATGCTCCATTGTGCAATCATTTGCCACTCAACATTGCCACGCAATGTTGAAAGTCTTTCTTCCTGATGGCACATTTCCTGACTTTGTGCACCCTGTGTGATCTTGTCCTAAGAGCTGTTATAACAAGTACATTTCTCCAAGAACTATCTTATCTATTTCTGATTCAAAATGTGCATTACCACTATTAAGAAATGTACAGTTTCTATCAAAGCCTGAGTGTAGATTTTTATGAGTGAAAAAAAAAAAAAAAAGAAAAGATTTTGTATATTTTTAGCATCAGACGAGGAATAAATAGAATGTGATGCATTCTTCCTGATCACACTAGCGGATTTTCAGACCCACCTGTATCGCTCCTATGTTCTCCATGAGCTGGTCCGTGTTGGAGGCTCCTAAAAGCACAGAGCTCACCCCCTCGTTACGTAGGCACCACGCTGCAGAGACCAGCACAAAACAATGAAGCACACAAGAACAACACACACACACAACTCCCAAACACACGCTCCCATCAACTGTCCCGGGGTAAAATATGACTAAATAAAAACAGCCCACGAATCCTCAGCAGCGGGGGAAGAAGTATTGACGCCCTTAATGGGAATGGAAATGGCAATAAACCAAACGTGAAGGCGCGACGCAGAGTCGAAAATTGCGACAAATATATATATATACGGAAGGAGGGGAGCGAACCAGTGCAGGGTTTTATTACAGGGAGCTACTGCATGTGACAGAACTCCAGTGATCTAAAATATGACTCGTGCTCGGCCAGTGTTCACAGCGGGAAAACATATACTGCCAGTTAGGGTAATGCATTTTTCAACCAATTTTCCTTATATCCAGACAACATACATGAAAACTACCTTTGCAAAATGATTTTTACACAAGAGAAACTGCCATGAACAGTATACCAGAAAGTATAGAAAGTAAAAAAGGTTTATTGAGAATTGTGCATTTTGCACAAGGAAAATTGTTTAATCACCCAGTCAGTAATGTTGTTGGGATTACTCCATAAAAGTAATCCAACTACTGATTACTCTTTCTAAAAGTAATCTCGTTACTTCTTTGATTACTTTATTTTGTAAGTAATCCGATTACTAATTACTACTTTGGTTTTGAAAAAGGATCACGCAACAGCTTCTCAGAGCTTTGGAATAAACTTTATTGAAGTGTAAATCTGGCTTTGGCTGTAACTTGAATGAATAATGTTTACTGCTTAGCACACAATTAAATACAAAAACTGTATATTTCATAAACAGCAGCTGTGTTTGACTTTTGCACAGGCCTTAATCTGAAAAAAGTAAAAAAAAGTAATGGAATCATTACTTGATAAAGTAATTGTAATCTAACCAGTTTTGCAATTGTAATCCCATTACTCTGTTACTAAAAAAGTAATCTAATTACAGTAGTTGATTACTTAGTAATCCATTACTCAGCAACACTGGTAATGAACAAATTCAACCTTAAGACATCTAGGTTTTCTTATAAAAACTTCTGATGCGAATGCACACAACAGCCAGCTACCTCAAAATGATGGCACTTTATAAACAGCAACACTTATGTCTATTGTGATTTTATGTAAAGTTCTCACTATTCTAATAGTTTGGCCTTATAGAGTAATTACTATTGGACTCATTATACTACAAAGCTTTTTGCTCTTAAAATTAAGATGTGTTGTCAAGTGTATTTGGAAAAACAATGATTATGTGCTTTACAGCTGTAGTGTCCAGCACATACTGGAAAATCTCAGTAAAATTATCTGCCAATGGAAGTATTTTTGCACCTAAACCACTGAAACAAACTAATTACACCTAAAATAAGTTTAAATTTAAATATTGCACATATAAATTTGATATAATTGGAATTGAAAATTAGAAGATAAATCCAGTTTAACTTGAAATAAGGGGTAAAAATCTTCTATATAAAAATCTCAAATATGCTTAATTCTAGTCATTTTAACCCATCAAGATGTATTTGTTTTGCAATGCACCCTTAATTTTAGAGCTATTTTTGCCAAAACTCACAAAATCTGTGGTGATAGTGTCATGTTTTCATTTGTAATCCATGCATTTTTAATGTTTCATGCCGTTTATGTTAAACTGCATTTACAGTATGTATTGGTTGAAGCAGTGGAAATATTGCGCTTCCCTTTCGTAACGAAGCTTAAAAACGAGCGCATTGTTTGGGTGAGAGCATTTGGGGTAACACAGCTCAAAGCAGTTCACTTCAATAATTGTAATATTCCACTTCTGGACTTTGCTAATAATAAACATGAAATTTGCGTTGCCGCTTTTGGAAATAAAAAAAAAAGCACAAATCTGCTTGGTGTGCCATTATCGCCCGGGTTTCATTATGCAACAGCGCTGGGTAAAATACACTTGTAAGCAGATTATCGTATAAAGGGATGCAAAACACAGCTGTGAAAATAGTGGGATTAGGACCTGGCACGTGTCACGGCAGAATATTTGACAGCAAACTATCCTCAATTCTTCTCACTTTTACATGCAGTGAACGCCTCTTTTGGCATTTCTTTTTCTTATTTCTTATGTGAACTGAGACCATATTAAATGAATAACACCTCATTCCAAATGCGAAACATTGCAGTACATTTGTTTTTAAATTTGTTGTCAGTATTTCCCCTCCAGGATGGCCAGAGGGAATTGTCTGCCTCAGAGTGTGCAGGGATTTGCATATCGACTTGGCAGAGGTTGTAACCCAGATGCTCTCCTTGGCCTGGCGTTCAGCTGCCCGTTTCGGTCTGTCGGGGCGGCATTTTCTGCCCCTAACTGTGCCGAGGACCTTGTTTACGAATTTGTGTCTGGAAAGTTGATGCGAGAAAAGGCACAAGGCTTTTTCGCATCAACTTTGCTGCATTATGTGGAGCAATCGATGTCATCTATTGTTGAAGATATTCTCTCTTAAGAAAAGTCACAGAACATACAGTATTTAAGTTTATGCCGCAATGAGGGAAAACTCTCTCAGATGATAGATCCTAAAGGGTAAGGTGTGTAAGGTTTTGTTTGTAAATATCTAAATATTAAACATAATACATTTATTTATGTTTAGTTTTGGTTCTCAGGGCGTTTTTCCAATCAAAAAGTAAAATGAGCTGGTTCCAGTTGTCCTTGGAGCTGAGAAACAAGTTTTCTCTGGGCTGCCTTTATTTCACTCATGGTTAGTGGTTCCATTCATTGTCAAATAAACCTGTTTGTTTACGCTTTTCAACTAGAAACTAGCCAAATGTCCCCGATCAAAAGTCTACACATTGTGCATCTTGAAACAAACATCATTTTTATGAAGTTATGAAATCAGATTTGAGATTATTCAAATTACTTTAAAAGGAACTCAAATAAAAAATACATTATTATAGATATTATTTTAATTCCAACAGAAAAAATTTGAAAAACTATTAAATGCTAATAATAATTGGTGAAAAGCTGATAGGGAGACGGGCTTTAGAATAGTGCCTTCTCATTGGCTGAAGGACTCTGACTTTAGCACTGCTCGCTTCAGCTTTGATGAACAACGATCTAGCTTTACAACAAGTTAGTTCTTAACGGTCCCAGTCATTTTGTAGGACATACTTACCATAAAGTCCACAAGAAGTCCTTGTGTCTGTCGCTCTGTCACTCAAAACTTTTTTTTATTTATTTATTATTGAATAACAATTTTTATTGATCATGTATAGAATTAAATAGTTTTTTATTTTTATTTTGCATTGTTTATTTTTATGTTGGAATGAAAATAATATGTTAAGAAATCCCAAAAAATGTTTTATTCGAGTTCCTTTAAAAGAAATTTGAATAGTTTGGTCTCTGATTCCATAGAGTCCTGTATTTCAGCTGAAGTGAGTTTTTTTCCTGGCAGTTGTTGAAGGTCATGTAAACGTTAGATCAGGGACAGATGAATAGTTTCTGTTTCATTATGATTTCAGAAGAGTAAACTCAGTTCTTTGGCAATAAATGGCTTCACACAACCTCTAACTATGAGTGGAAAAAACAAAAAAAATGATCCTATTATTCTATGAAAAATGGCCAAAAGATTAAAAGGGTATGTCAACTTTTGGACACAACCATGTTTTTTTCTTTGATTACTGCTTTGCACACATTTGACATTTTCTCAGTGAGCTACATGACAGTCAGCACAAACGGCTTTCTACTTCACCATTTCAGGTACTACCTTATGAAACTCAATAAGAGAAGGCCAAGAATAAAAGGGTGGCAATTTTGAAGAATTTATAATAGAGTTATTTCACCCGGTTTTGTTTCCTACATACTTCCATGTGGTTATTCACAGTTTAATGCCTTCAATGAGAATCATACAATGTAAATAGTGTTGAAAATAAATAACACCAATACATTTCCCAACTTTTGTATAACATTACAAATCATTTACAGAGCGCAGTTAGCTTTTGTTGCCATTAGCCTGTAGCGGTCGTTAGCAACATTAGCATCACGGATCAAACAGTCTTTTTAATAACTAGAGCTGGAGCTGAGTGACAGACAGACAGTGGGCGAACACCTAAAGGGTTAGAAACATAACACATAAAAAAATATTGTAGTCATTTCTAAATAAAGGTTAACATAGGTCATGTCTAAACTAGAACTAATTGGAGACTGAATAGCGCCAAACCCAAACTAACCCAGACCTAACCTGCGGCTAACTTTAGTCTCGGCGAAACAAGAACTAACAAACTAAACTAACTAAGACTTCCACATTCGAGTGTCCTCTTTTATACTTTATTTGCAGCTGCCAAAATGTGATTTACATACAGGCCCGTGCCACAAGTCTATAGCACGACTAAACCAGGACTGAACCAGGACTAAGCCAGAACTCCAGCCAGGTTCACACGTAGGCGTGCTTCCCTTCTGTAGTGTTTATTTGCGGCTGTGACGGTGATGTAGGGGCCTGCTCTGGCTCCATAAATCTAGCCCACCGCCTTCAGGAGCGCCCGAGGGATTTATGGTAATTGGGAGAGATGAGGGCGTCCACTAATGGCCCATGAAACCTAATCTATGACACTGCAGTACTGAGCGGGAGTCAGATAGAAGTGATGCGCAAACTTTACACCAATGACTAAACCAGAGACAATTCCGTCGACTAAAATATCTCATCATTATTTTAGTCAAAGTAATATTTTTGCTGACTAAAAATAGACTAAGGGGCTAATAACATCTGGAGTTTTAGTGACGCAGTTTGAAAGAGAACTGGTCTGTGAATTATGATTAAATATGTTTGAATACAATAAATTATAGTTGTATAGTTATAATTTATTGACATAGAATTGTTTGACTAAATTTCTGACAGAAGACAAAAACTAAAACTAAATTAACACTGAATTATATTTTGTATATTTTTCTCTAAAGTTTGCTGATGGCTGCAAGAAATCAGAGCCTCGCAGGATTCTTGTGGACCAATGAGACGAGTGCGCTGGGACCGAGGGGCGGCTTTCCGCTCCAATCAGGAGGGGAGAAGGAGACGTTTACTTTTTCTCTCTCTCTCTTTTCATTTTGCAAACTCATAGCTAAACCAGTACTGACTAATTCAAGAGTAGAACAGCTCTAAGCTAATACAACGGATAAAACAGGTTAAATCTAGGACTAAAGGTAAGAACCAGGACATTGGCCGAATGAGGGGTGGATTTTACTCCTCGTTAAGGACCAGGGGCCAAACCTCCCGACCGTGGCCCAAAGTAGAACACTACTTTCTACAAATGTCATTGTTTTGCATGAAATATGATTCTAGCGAGGGTTTGGAGGAGACATTTGTAAAGGAACTGAGGCAGTATTTTCTATGTGCAAGAAAATATGACTTGAAAGTGCTTGAACTTTTTCAAATTTTAAGAATATGTTAATTTTGAGCAGGTTCTTGGAAAAAATGGCAATGGAACAAGCACTCATTTCATTCATACACTTAAAGTAAGCAAAAAATATACTTGTTCCATTGGCAGACTTAATTTAAAATGGTCTAGATGTACTCTCTCTACTCTAATTAAATCAAATTATCATGGGTGCCAAAAGGTCTATGATAGAGGGCCTAATTTTTTTTTTTTTTTTTTTAATTGTCATAGAAGCACTCGCACCAAACTAAACCAGAATGAGACCTAAACCAGGCCTGAACCAGAACCAAAACCGGGACTAAATCAAACCCGCCTGCCACAGCAAACACATTTTAAGATTTACCCCTCGCGCCTGCGGCTTTAACAGCCCTCTCAGGACTCTGCCTCTTTGGGACCTCCACATTTTCGCTTTCCCGTCAGCATCGAGCGCGTCAGGATTTATGTCGCAGATTGTGTTTTTATGCTGACGCCGCCAACTGTTAAGCGCATGTTAACACCGAGAGGAGGATAAACCGCACTGTCCGCACTTCAGCAGGACGCATGCGATGGTATTATACATCGAAAGGTACAGTATTAATGCATTGTTGTGTTAATACTCCTCTATATGCAGCCATACATATTTTTAGTCTCCTGAAAGTCGCGTTACCGGGAAACTCCTCCCCTTAATCCGCTCTATTGATGTGTTTTTTTCCCCTTCACCGCTCCGTGTCCCGGGGTTAGCAGACGTAGACAGTGCTGGAACAGACAGCCCGAGTGATTTACCTACTGCAGTTGACGTAGTGTTGACAAGACATGTACATTATCCCACTAGTAGAGTCATTTGAATGAAGCTACCTAGGAAGTACGCGGTGCAAATAAGAGTATAAGCCTGCAGAGCTAAGAAAATTGAAAACTTTGCCTCTAACAAATGACTACATTACAGGAATATCTGGATAGATATTTAAATAAACAACTTTTGACAGTCCTTGATCCGTTGTTCACAAGAATTCTGTACAAGAACCTCCATTATGGTACCGACCTTACTGGGGAAAAAAAACCCTTCAAATCTTGATGTCATCTTAAGGTCTTTCAGAGAAGTGTTTGATAACAATTTTCGATTAGGTGGTAAACAGTTTTCCACAAATACAAAAGCACAATCCATACAGAGAACTATGAATATGAAGAAAGCTTAGTCTTAGAAGTTGGAAGAACATGGAAGTCACTACAGACAGACCACACAGAACAGTGCGCCCCATGATGGAGCGGCTGACTCGAGGCGGAGGCACGGACAGACAGAAGAAAGAGAGAGAGCAGCAGAGAGGTCAGCGTACCGATGGCCAGTTGGGGCAGTGTGCAGCCCAGCCGCTCCGCGATTGCCTGCAGCTCTTTCAACTTCGCCTGCTGACGCCGGCCTTCCTCACTCAAGATCTTGTCCTTCAACCACTGGTAGCCCTGTTGGACACACAGCACACCGGCTAAACACCCAGCCCTGCTCTGAAGCCACGCGGCTCTGTCCCAGCAGGGGCCGCTCTTCCCTCCGTCCTCTCCAACAAGGAGTCTGTCTGAATCATATCCACAGTATATAAATCTAACATAACTTTTGTTGTTGTTATTTTGATGTTTTTTTCTCTGCTTTTAGTTAGTTTTGATAAACATGTTGTCATTTATGGTCTGCACCTGGTCTAATATCGGGCTTTACTGTCCTCTCCGCTCTGTGTACTCAGTTACACTATTATCAGTTAGTCTTCTTGGCATCTTGGTTCGATTCAATCTAAAAGTCTATTCTTGGGCTTCATCACTTACTAAATTAAAATTCTCTGCAGCCGACTCAAGGCTTGCAAATTTACAATGATTTTCTGGATTGCACTATTCCTTACAATTTGCAACTAGTGATGGGAAAAATGAAGCGAGGATTGAACATGAACCAGAGGCCTTGGTTTGAGGAAATTATGAATTAATGGGTTTGTGTGAGCCTAAAACCTTGAAACGATCTCTCAAAAACGCTTGTACAGACTATAGTTGAAATTTTAATAAACTAACTTTATTAATTGTAATACATTAAACTCGACAGCAGATGGCAGAATAGAGCGAGGCTTCACTTTACTGACACAGTGGTCTGTGAAGCCCATTGCTTCGTGAGGCTTCATTTTGCCCATCACTATTTGCAACCCCTGGGTTTTCATAAGAGCTACTGTAGCATTGTGAGATCAATAAAGTCAACATGTTTCCAGCACGTGAATATAAACAATGAATCTAATAATAAATGTCTTTCAGTCTCATTTCTAATCCTCGTTTTACAGCGATATTCAAAATCCAAACACAATAACACTTATTCGTCGAAAAAGCCACATCGATAGCAACAGGCAACACCATCAGACCACAGCAAGCACCACACAAGAGGTCTCGATAGACAACACCAAGATGAACCATGAACCAGGAAGTGCCACGAGACTTTCTACACAAACTACAGACATGCCACTTCACCACAGGGACGACAAGTCAGTGAGTGTGAGCCACAAAAACATGCTTATTAGTTTTGAATGTGTCCAAGATCTCCATAGCTAAGGCGCGCACATACAGTGGTAGAGGTGTTAATAGTTGTATCATATGTGAGGGGGTGGAAACAACACATTTTTGTCTTGAAAGACCTTGATAAACTAGTTCTACAGTAGTTTGTCAAAGGGATGTTGTGAGAGTGTTTGGTTAAGGCAGGAACAGTGCAGCAGAGGTGAGGAGGTCAAGACAATATGAAGTGAGCACAGTTATCACACCTGTAAGATACAAACAGACGATCATCACACACAGTCTACAGAAACGGTGAGAGGCGGGGCTGAACAATCATGGAAAACAAAGACATCAGTCTGTCCAGGAGGGAAAAAATAAATAAAAGTACTGCGAAACTAACGCATTAAGGTCTAAAGTACGGGATCAGCTAATTTTATACATTGGATAAGTAGAGATGTTTAGTTCTTTGAAGAGGACATTATACTACCAAAGGAATAGGTTGCGTTCATGTGACATCACAAAGCCCTAAAGAGCCTATACAGGGTTTATGCCGAAAATGCCACAAATTGGTGCATATTTAATATTCATTTTCATATTCAAAACAAATTTTGACAAAACTGACAACTTTTGGACAGAAATAGTGTATAATTTCTTTCCAAACAGCAGCATAGACACTATTTTTGGATTTTTGCTAAAACTAGTTGAACAATGTCTTTATTTTCCAAGAATGTTTGATTTAATGCCAGTTCTATTTAATGCTTTTTAATGACATTTAAGGCCTTATTTTTGGCACAATTCATTTAATGACTTTTAATGCTTTTTAATGCCGTGTGGAAACCCTGTTATAGTTTAAAATGGAGGAGGAGGGCAGCTGAAAATGTGGGACTGGTAACTATGGTGCCTGTCAAAATGCAGATTTCTAGTCTTAGTTTATTGTCAATTTCTCGGTCATTCCTGGGCCTGTTCACGTCAAACAAAAACTGTTGCAAAGTCCAAAGTCTTCTCTATCAATGCATATGAACAAAGGTCTAATCATTTCCTCATAAAAAGTGTCAAAAAGTGGTGACAATTAGCAAAAACATATGCTTGAGATTGGCCATTAGAAAGCACTTTCAGCCAAAAGAATAAAATGGCAGATTTGTAGATAGAAACACTACCAAATAACGATCAAGGAAACCATTTATTTTGAGATTTCCTTCAGAAACTGTCCCTCTCATTTCATTTCAGCTGTACTGGCACCTGCCCTCCAACTGAGAGCGGATTCTGTAACGTGAACGCAGCCTATTGCGTGATTCCTATTGCGTGATTCCTATTATTGTTCAGCCCCGGCGTAGGCGGTGTCCACCAGTGACAGGAGCAGACCAGTGACAGACAGGAGCGAGTGGGACCAGGCTGTACCTTCAGAGAGGCTCGTGAGTACGGGGGAACCCTGCCGTCGTACTTCCCTGAGATGATCCCGCACGCCAGAGGAGACCAGGTCATGGCCCCCACGCCTGCACACGAGCAAAGAGGACAGAGTTACACTGTGAGGATATGGAGATGGCCCGTTGAACTGAAAGACTAGTGTATTCAGGGTTTATACTGGTCACAGCAAATTTTATGCTTTTTAATGCCATTTTAATGCCCAAATTCTACATTTTTAATGCCAGAAATGCCCCATATTGGTGCATATTTAATATTAATTTCCATATTTAATACACATTTTTACACAACTTTTGAACAAAAATAGTGTATAATTTCATTCCAAACAGCAGTATAGACACTTTTTTTTTGTTTTTTGCCACACTTCTGCTGTAAAACTAGTTGAACAATGTCTTTATTTTCCAAGAATTTTTGATTTAATGCCAGTTTGAATTCGATTTAATGCTTTTAAATGACATTTAAGGCCTTATTTTTGACACAATTCATTTAATGACTTTTAATGCCGCACGGAAACCCTGGTATTGTACTGGGATGATGCTGTGGAAAGAAGTCTACATGAATTATTTTGAGTAAACATGGCAAAAGTATTGTAAAATAGGGAAATTGTTGAGTATCGGTATCAGAAGCAAAAAAAGCTGGATGGGTGAATCCCTATACTGTATATCTCACTTTAAAGTAGAAAACAAATCTTATTTCATTGGCCAAAGTCAGAATTACTCCCATTAAGGTGAAATATATTTAATTCCAGTAAGTCAAATTTCTCAAGATATCACCGTTTGCAGTGTATCTTTTTCTTTCCCAATGGAAATACTGAAAATACTTAAAACCATTAAACATTGTTCAAAATCTTTCTTTTAGAGGCTGACTGAGTAAATGTATCTAGCATATGGACAGCACAAGGCTAAACCCTTTCCTGGCGTTAGTGGCCCAACAATATCATTTTTACGTAATACGGCTTTGCAGGTGATGGTAATATCTCTTCCCCTCCAAACCATTACCCACTGTCAGGCCTCACCGATCTTGTGGAAGAGCTCCGGTAGCTGCACCTCCACTTTCTCCCTCTGAAACATGTGGTACTCCGCCTGTTCGCAGATGGGAGGGATCTGGTTGAACTGCCGCGCCACAGAGTAGGCTTCCTACAGAATACCGGACAAAGCCAAAGAGAAAGAGGTTCATATCATAAATATAGTATACATTTATTTTTGTTAGTTAGGTTTTATTTCAAGCTCATGATAATAAAAAGACGTACAATATGTACAACATAAAACAATCATCACCAAGACAATCATCATCAAACACAGACCATTCAAAGCTGCTCGAAAAGGAGTGGGATGATTTAACACTTCCAGCCCCCTCTCAAATTATTAATACATTCAATTACTTCCTTCGGTTTCATCTACTTTCTTAGTACAGAACACAAATACTTTCATCTTCTTTCATTTTAACAAATTGTTTCCAAACATAATTCTTCACAAACTCAAATACATTTTTCTTCATTTTTATACCTCATATTTTTAACAGTTTCCTGTATAGTTGAATATTTGGACATTCTTTGAGCTGCTCAAACTATTCCACAGTTTCACCCCAAAAGCGTTTTCTCCTACTCATACCCTCCTTCCCTCAGAGTAAATCATGTGTGTACATTTTGAGGTAAAGTATTGCTTTTTTTCTTTAAATGGAACAATAATGTGCAAATAAGAATATTCAAGAAAAGGTGTCTCAATTTCAACTATTTGTATAATACATTATGTATGAACATGAGAGGAAACATTACAGTTGGTACAATAAAAGACATTACTAGAGGAATCCTCCCTTCACTTTCATTCACGCCGCCACACCATTGATTACTATATCTTAACTACAGTATGTTTTAAATACTTTAGGACACCTTAGTCTTGATATTTTGGAAGTATATCTTAAAATAATGACTGTGTGAAGAAAATACCGCTAGCTTTTCAGAGGTTCCTAAATGTAGAGCTTACAAGTTACTACATGTGACGTACAGCACATCGGAGTGTGGGCTGGCGTTTTGAGCCCGGAAAACATTATCAGGATTACTGAAACGTGCAAACGTAAGATGTATGTTTTGATTAGGATGCAACATGATAACAAGTTACAGATATACATTTTAATGCCCAAATACAACATTTTTAATGCTACAAACGCCACACATCAGTACATATATAATATTAATTTCCATATTCAATCAAAAATTTGATACAACAGACAACGTTTGACCAGAAATACAGTATGATTTCTGCTAAAACTCCAGTCTACACAACACTTTTGTATTTTTGACAAACTTATGCTGTAAAATTAGTTTAGCGATGTCATGATTTTCCAAGAACTTTTGATTTAATGCCAGTATGAGTTCTATTTAATGCTTTTTAAAGAACAACTAAACACCAAACCCACTTTTTTTTCTGATAAACTATGTAAATGGGTGTGTAATAGTATTATCTACATGTTCCCAGTTAATATTTTTGACATTTTAGTGCAAACCTGCTCAAAAGTGTCCATTTATGCCTAAAACCGAGTGGCTAATGCCCTCTAGAGGTTGATCTCGTAATGTGTATCTATTTCATTTGAATTTTGCGGTTAGCTAATAAAGAGTGGAAGTTGGTGCTGTAGGTAGAAGTCTACGTCATCAGCTCTGCCACGCCTCAACATCCTCCAACGCTGTGGTATCACTGTGGCTCCTCCCCCGTAGCCAGTTGGAGTTGGATTAGCGAACACGCCTCTTTCACGGCAGATTTCACATTTTTGGTGTGGGTGGAGTAAGGCTCTGGCACGCCCGTTTAGGCGCTCTTTAATGACATTTAAGGCCTTATTATTGAGGGAACCCTGGATATAGGCCCTTATAAACAGAAAAGCATCATAATAATAAAATATATAGTTTTCTTTGCTTTATCCTTCAATATACAACGCATCAGTTGTAGGATATGCAACAAAGATTTTTGGCTCAATAGAAAGCGCAATTACTGGAGAATAGGAAGCTTGTGTCCGAACTGTTTAGGATCTATAGGATATCAATGACGATAACCGGCTTTTCCTTTGAATCATTTTCATATTTCTTTGTCCATAGCCTTGATCCCCACAAGAATTGCACCTCAAGCATACTGTATATCATGTCTTAATGCCGTCTATAGTATACTACTAGTGTATATATTCCCAAACACAAGCGTTACCATTATCTCCATGGGGCTCCAGCGAGACGTCCCCCAGTACATAGCCATGCCTTGATTTATCACATGGGTCATCGCTCGAACCGTTTCTGCAACAATAAAAAAAAAAAAAAACAATGGCGCAATTCATTACTCCAAGCTGTGCATCTCATCTGTCACCACAATCAAAGGGAGATGAATGGAGTGAAAGAACTGGGGCATATGAAGAAGCAAATAAATCACTCAAAGACAGTCCTTTAAACTATAAACCGACTTCATTATTCGTAGATTAAGACTGGCAGAAGACGAGCTGAATGATGTTGACGTTGGAGTCGGCTGTGAGTGACAAGAGTGGATAAGGAGCGAGTCCGTCAGAGGCACAGCTCATGTCACAAAGACGTTTAGAACATGAAAGAATGAAAGAAAAGCAAACAGACGGTTTTGACTTACGCTTCAAAAAGGGATATCTTGAAATATTTAAAGGAGACATCCATAAATCGGCTTTTTTGAACCCATGTTATAATATTGTTCCCTCGTCAAAAACAGACCTGGAGCAGTATTTCACTTCATTCACGCAGTTTTGAATTGATGATGTCTGCGTTGGTCCGTTCATGTCGACTTCTGGAGCCTTTCATTTTCTACTTCAACAATGACATAACTATTCAAAACCTCAAACTGTCCTCCACATTTCTAAAGCCAATAATACAATATTGGATCAGTTCTGAGCCGTTCTCTCTCATAGCGTGGATATAGCAACAAGCCACATGTTCAAATCAAAGCTAATTGTTCATTTGTACCATGTGATTCCCGCTGGTGGCTGTAGGGGGCGATCCAGGCCAAATCCTCATCAGACCTGGCACTACCATTTTTGTACATAGTGTAATCCTTACAGAGACATTATTTGAATTCATAAAATGTAAAATATCAATATACGGACACTCTAATGAAAGCCTGTTTTTAAGATTCATATGCATGATATGTTCACTTTTACTAAAAATGCTTAAATTCTGAATATTATATGTTAATTTGAGTAAATGTGACTTGCCAAGTAAAAAAGAATCTGCCAGTGGAATAAGTATTTTGCACTTAGACAGGGTTTATACAGGTAGCAGCAAGTCCAAATTAATGCTTTTTAGTGCTGATTTAATGCCCAAATACTACATTTTTAATGCTACAAATGCCATAAATTGGTGCGGATTTAGTATTAATTTCTATGTTCAATGGAAAATGTGTTACAATGGAGAACTTTTCAACAGAAATGGTGTGTAATTTCAACTAATATACTTTTGCAGTAATATTAGTTGAGTAATGTCATTATTTTCAAGACCTTTTGATATAATGCCAGTTTGATTTCTATTTAATGCTTTTTAATGACATTTAAGGCCTTATTTTTGACACAATTAATTTAATGACTTTTAATGCCGCGCGGAAACCCTGTTAGATTAAGCTCTTAAGCCTGAGGCCTTTTTCTCCAAAAATAATTTCTTTACATCCTAGGTGTACATGGCTAATCTTGGTGTCCACACATTTGGTTGAGCTTAGGGATGACGGTGGAAGTGAAATAAAAATAAATGATGTTGTTTGACAATAAAATGAGGTTGCCATAGGTTTGAATGAATTTTTCGCCTGAAAAAACACACACACATTTTCCTGCAAAAAGGCCTTTTTCCTCCCTGTGGTGGAGCAAATAACAACAGAAATGGATAATCCCACATCAGCTGTCACTAATTTGCAACTTTGGAATATTTTGCTGTGTAAAACACATCAGTAACTGTATCTGAAAGCGCAGACCCATTATTGGGGACTATCGGGCTTAAGAGGTTAATAAAAACATCTTATTTCAAGTGAATTGCAAAAATCCCACTGGCAGATTACAATTGTTTTAAGTTCCTTCTGAAATCAAGGGCAAATTGACTTGCATCAAGAAAAAAATACTAATTTCTAGATGACTTTTTGCACTGCAGTATACATGGAAAGTGAATACACGATAAAAACTGATGTCTTGATAAATTAAAAAGACTGGAATTAAGAATATTTTACAGTATTTGAGTAATTATCACTTGCCAGTACAAGTATTTTCTTATAATAAGAAAACATTTTATTTTTGGTAAAATTTTTAGAGTGGAATAGGGATCAATCATTTTGCAGTGTCAAGGATGCAGAGGTGACTTTTATCATATCAAGAAGCAATGCAGGATAATCATTTTCTTAAAATTTGTAATATACACTTACAAAAAATTTACCAAATTTTTTTATATAATACTTTTCTGTCTTTTAGCGATAAGTGCATTAGTGAGGCCTGGGGTAATAATGAAAACTCCGCACGGAAAGGTCCACATGGTCCTAGAATTGAACCTAGGATTGTCTTTACTAAGGTGGTAACAGAAGCAAAGATCATGTGAGTAAAGATATAACTGTGTATTAAATGTACTTGTTTTTTATAAGTACCTTTGTGTTGTCAGCCAACAGCTGATTCTTCCCAAAGTCTAAGCTCTGTCTATGGTCTCGTATAAATAAGAATATAAATATAATGTTGGAAAGAGACAGCATAATGCAGTATATTGCAGTAGAAGCAGCAGTGGCACTAAAATGCCAGATGTAAAAGAGAGGGGAAAAAAGGCATATTCTGGATAAAACTTACAATACGTAACACCAGCTACTAAATTCATGTTTGTTTCTATAAATAAATGATGTTGGGGATTACTTTTCCTATTAACGCTGTGAAAGGCTGGCGTGAATGTCAGCGAGGGATTAGAGACGTGTGCTCGCTTAACGGTTAGGCAGGTTTTTGAGCTGCAACACGACTCAACTGTCTTTTTACCAGATGAATTGTCAGCTGACCTTTAACAGTGGTAAACTGGTGTAGTGGACGTCGCCCTGAAGCAATGTGCCTCCGCTGACTTTCTGTACCGCTGCTGTGAGCTCTGTTTGCTGGATATCTAAAGGTAAAAAGTTCACCAATGTGTCCCTTCTGTCATGTCGAGTCACGTTGGAAACTGAGAAACTCTTTAGAGATCACGCCACACAGAGCGGCTACACCGAAGTGGAGAAGGTTGAATTATTCAACAATAATTCAACAGCAGAGATGCTTTTTGTTTCCTCCTTACTGCTACACCTATAACTCTCAACTGGTCACCAACAAATTCATTCATATAAAGACCCCCATTCCAATATTGGCATTTCAGCCATCTTTAAATCATCTCCACCACAGCATTAGAACCATCAGCCTCCTCAGCCTCTCCATCTTATCTTTCCTGCCAACACTGTTTAGACTAACACCTACAGTATCATTCTGCTCCTCATTGGAGGCTATAGTCACTGCTAAATATTCAGGGTAAATGTTAGGGTAAATATTTACTCATTTAAAGAAAATGCATTTACCACCAATAACAAAATTATTTATGCTAGGTCACTAGGTTTGTACTAATCGTAGGCAAAAATTCTTCAGTCTTCATCTGTACTCTGTAGTTGAAGTGTAGGACGTTTCGATCTTAGTCCAAAGATCGTCATCAGCTACTAAAGACTTGAGGAGCACACTGTGGGCCTCTTAAGGGTGAACCAGAAGGAGGAGTTGACCTCCAAGTCCCTCCTCTCTTGGTGTAAAAGGTAGGCTAACATCTAAGCCTATTCATAGTTAATATGGCTCGTTAACTCCTCCTTCTGGTTGACTCTTAATAAGCCCACAGCGTGCTCCTCAAGTCTTCAGTAGCTAGTTCATGACGATCTTTGGACTAAGATCAAAACGTCCTACACTTCAACTACAGATGAAGACTGAAGAATTTTTGCCTATGATGGACAACTCCTGTACGACTGAGAACCTACACAACGAATATCTTGATATAAGATTATCAATGGAACAAGCATCATTTAGCTTAAAATAAGAAAAATGACACCTGCAAACATGCTTGTTCCATCTGTCACCGTATCTTAACATAAGCATTGATCGAAAAATAATACATTATTTAAATGTTCTTATCAAAGACGATTTCCCTCAGTAAATTTAGTAACAAAATATACACATGTGCATTACGGACTGTGGTGACAACAGTGTTTTTCAATGCATAAATGACAGCGTTTGACAGGAACGACAGCAGTTCGCACCTAGATAATGAAATGCATTGTTGTCCTATTGCTGCATGTTCAGTTTACTGAAGCGACGCTTGGATAAAGCTCTGGGCTCCCCCTGAATCAACAGTGCAGTGCTAACTAACACATGCAAACCAAAGAGAAAGCACACTTGTGCCTAGACGGACACGGTAACTTTAGCAACAGCAAAGACGCATTCTGGGCCTAACTTGAAGGATAAATTTGTTGATTGTTCTGGCCGCTCAAAGGCTTTATCCACCCTTTCTTTCCAAAACACTGGTGTAAGTTAGAAATAATTACTTCTATTATGTATTCCCAGTACTATGTGGACAGTATTTGTCATTTCTATGGCTACGGCGGTTCTATTTCTGGACTGTGTTGGTCTTTCTGTAGGAACTGTTCTTCCTGCATCTGAGTGACTTTCCTCAGGATGTTACAATTTTCCTTCATCAACCCAAAATATGCACAATAGGCTAATCCTCCAGATACTAGGCAAATCTAAGTTCAGTTCAGTACAGTTTTCTTTGTTCCAAATTCTATCACATTAAGTGAATCGAGATTGTGTTGCTCTCAAAGCCCTGCTGCAAAAAGACATTAGATAAACACAGAGCAATATCAAGTTAATATACACACAATAGGAGACAGCAGAGGGAGGGAAGGGGAGAGTTCAGCTTGCTGACAGTTTGGTTGATAAAGATGTCTTTTAGGTCATTTGGACCCGGCACGGAAGGAGACTGTGATTCCAAGAGCTCGAAACGCAGGTTGCCCTTCCAACATTTAAGGGTCAAATGCAGAGGACAAATTACCCCATGGGGACAATAAGGTTTATCTTAACATTAATACAGTATATGAAACACCAAAACTACTAAGTAAACCACTTAGGACACAAATTTAAGACAACAAAAAAACTGATAAACAACTGGTAGCTTCCAAACCATTTACAGTGAAGAAAAAAAGTATTTGAACACCCTGCTAAGTTCTCCCACTTAGAAATCATGGAGGGGTCTGAAATTTTCATGGTAGGTGCATGTCCACAGTGTGAGAGATAATCTAAAAAGAGAAATCCAGAAATCACAATCTATGAGTTTTTTACAATTTATTCGTGTGATACAGCTGAAATTAAGTGTTTGAACACCAACGTTAATATTTGGTAGAGTAGCAATTACAGAGGTCAAACGTTTCCTGTAGTTCTTCACCAGGTTTGCAGACTGCAGGAGGGATTTTGGCCCACTCCTCCACACAGATTCTCTAGATCAGTCAGTTTTCTGGGCTGTCGCTGAGAAACACAGAGTTTCAGCTCCCTCCAAAGATTTTCAATTGGATTTAGGTCTGGAAACTGGCTAGGCCACTCCAGAACCTTGATATGCTTCTTACGAAGCCACTCCTTGGTTTTCCTGGCTGTGTGCTTTGGGTCATTGTCATGTTGGAAGATCCAGCCACGACCCATCTTCAATGCTCTGACTGAGGGAAAGAGGTTGTTCCCCAAAATCTCACAATACATGGCTGCAGTCATCCTCTCCTTAATGCAGTACAGTCGTCCTGTCCCATGAGCAGAAAAACACCCCCAAAGCATGATGCTACCACCCCCATGCTTCACAGTAGGGATGGTGTTCTTGGGATGGTACGCATCATTCTTCTTCCTCCAAACACGCATAGTGGAATTATGACCAAAAAGTTAAATTTTGGTCTCATCTGACCACAAAACTTTCTCCCATGACTCCTCTGGATCATCCAAATGGTCATTGGCAAACTTAAGACGGGCCTTAACATGTGCTGGTTTAAGCAGGGGAACCTTCCGTGCCATGCATGATTTCAAACCATGACGTCTTATTGTATTACTGATAGTAGCCTTGAAAACGGTGGTCCCAGCTCTCTTCAGGTCATTGACCAGCTCCCCCCGTGTAGTTCTGGGCTGATTCCCCACCTTTCTTAGCATCATTGAGACCCCACGAGGTGATATCTTGC
>OMNZ01110691.1:0-11789 GCA_900303255.1 Lesueurigobius sanzi
GGACACGTCTGGCACTGTAGGATTTGAGTCCCTGGCGGCGTAGTGTGTTACTGATGGTAGCCTTTGGTACTTTGGTCCCAGCTCTCTGCAGGTCATTCACTAGGTTCCCCCGTGTGGTTCTGGGATTTTTACTCGCCGTTCTTGTGATCATTTTGACCCCACGGGGTGAGATCTTGCATGGAGCCTCAGATTGAGGGAGATTATCAGTGGTCTTGTATGTCTTCCATTTTCTAATAATTGCTCCCACAGTTGACCCACACCAAGCTGCTTACCTATTGCAGATTCAGTCTTCGCAGCCTGGTGCAGTTCTACAATTTTGTTTCTGGTGTCCTTTGACAGCTCTTTGGTCTTGGCCATAGTGGAGTTTGGAGTGTGACTGTTTGAGGTTGTGGACAGGTGTTTTTATACTGATAACAAGTTCAAACAGGTGCCATTTATACAGGTAACGAGTGGAGGACAGAGGAGCCTCTTAAAGAAGAAGTTACAGCTCTGGAGAGCCAGAAATCCTGCTTGTTTGTAGATGACCAAATACTAATTTCCCACCATATTTGCAAATCAATTCTTTAAAAATCATATAATATATGTTGAAGTAAATATATTCATTATATTTTACATAATTATTTCAACACTGTACATTCCTTATCCTTGTACAATCATTTTTTTTTTATCAAATTGTGTCAAACTATGACTTAATAATTATAAATCAGGATTTAAAGTTAAAAACAAAGGCTGAAATGGGACTAAATTAAGAGAATGAACTATGGAAAATTCCTGGATGACTGAAACAACCAAACCAAAAATATTGTGTGTACATTTCTGTCAGATGGAAGATCTCAGTTGTTTTTCAATATTTTGACTTCTTGAGATATGGAAATTGCGATAAAATTTACATTAGTAGTGTTTTTGCTGTTCATTCACTGCTGTGCGTCCCTGACTGGCATCACAATAGGAGCGATCGCTGTTGTTTTCTTCCGCAATTGTTTGGGCGAACGGTAGGCAACAGCTGACGACATCGCGATCGCTCGTATGCTTGAAGTGGATGTGAATGATAAGTTTTATTATGTTACACAAAACTCATTTCATTCCTCAATGCAAATGCCCATAGATAATCATAATGCATGGTTAGATCTCTTTTTCTTTATCATTTCTGGCAATACTTTTACCACATTATATCTCTATGCTATCTTAACAAAGCACAAAATAATCCCACAGAATGCCAAGATGAGTAGACATCGTTTTGGTCGCTGCAGACAGACATACTCAGCTGGGAGAGACCACCGGAGGACTTAGGTGTGTGCGAGATTGTTCCAACTGCCTCGTTGCCCAGGGACAAAGTGATTTCCCCAGTGAACGGCAATTAAACAAAAGTCAAGTTACAGAGCAAACCCCTCATTGTGAACCTCTAAACCGTGTCACACTTTTAGAGCCATCGGCTGCACCAGGTGTCTCTGGAGTTTAAAATAAGCCCTTATCATTAGTAATGTTTTCTTTCTGCAATGATGTGTGAACGGCTCTAAACAGCAATGTGATTTGAAGGCAGACGATGCTTTTGGTGACTTCTTTTGGTGTATTTTCACTATGCAGGGAATTGGACAGCACGCTGCTATGGGTTCACACCAGTAAAGCAAAGGTTAATGTTTTATTGTTGCAGTATAGAGCAGGGTGCAATCACACTGACCAGGATCGCGGCACGGTCAGTGACTTAACCCTCTTGCCTCAGAGCAGAGTTGGTTAGGTGCTGCACACGGCACTGCTCCAACTCCTTTAATGGATGGATGTACAAATACAAAAATTACTTTGTCAAATCTGGACAAGTTACATTCATTATCATTGTTTTTAGCTAAAATATTAACCATTGTTCGTGTTTTATACCTACAGTATAAAACTACTATGATGGTATACACAAATAACTATTACAGGCATAAATATAAATGCATACATTTAAAATATTGCTAACTGGACTCGCACTGGCCAGTCAATTTTACAAGTGAGAAAAACTGAAGAAAAACGATCTCATGGGTACAATAAATACAGATTCTATGCTAAATATGTTGAGCAACTGAAACCTGCAGTTGTTATGTTCAGACCAAACACTGCGTGGGCTTCATAGGCGTCGGGTTTACATTCAAAATGAATGGTGACGTGTGTCAAGGGCCGTCAAGAGATCGAGCGGCGCGTAACGGGCCTCCTGAGCTTCGTGTTTCAAGCTTTTCTCACGTTTCTAGCGTCTATAAGTTGAACAATGTTGAACTTTTGGAGCTTCTCGTGGCACGGCAACCAATCAGAGAGAGGCTCACTGTAGTGACGCAATGACGCATTTCACGTGATGAATCCAAGAAGCAGGAAACCAAGGGAGAAGCAACTATCGCTGCAATTCCCTCCTCATAATGTAACATTTATATTGTTTACATCCTGCCTATTCTCTCACGTGAATCATACTGCCATTTTAGTCAAAAACGGCTCTGATTTTTACGAAATATATCACCGTGGCCGCTGTCTACATGTTGCGCGGTCACCCCCCTTCCTCTCACCTCGTCACCGAAGGAGAGAAAAAAACGGGGGCAACATGGGCTTATTATATACATCCATGGGCAGAGGGCCGAAGGAGCAGGGTAGTGTACATTGGGACAAATATATGAAGAAGTGCAGAAAAGGAGAAAGAGAAAGGGAATGTGAGGGCACCGGCAATGGAGTGCATGAGAACCGCGGGGAATCAATCAATCCTCCCAACGCGAGTCACGGGCGTCGTCTCTAGTGACACCAAAGTGGCGCATTAACTTCAAAATAAACAAGCTTCCAAATCTGGCGTTTCAAGCTTTTTTGCAGGCTGCAAAGCCGTAGGTGTGAAAACAGCGTGTTGTGATGTGTTATCAGGGCTCTAGACTGCGACCATATGCGACTATTTTTGAGGAGTGTGCGAGTAAAAATAATAAATGGTCGCATCTGTGTGAGTAAAAAAAAAAAAAAAAAGTCGATGCGCAACAGAGGTCTATGGCCCCAGCGTCTCCAATGCGCAGCCCCGAGAGGCTTCTCTGAGGAAGCGCACAGTGTCCGTACGTGCCATTATCGGTGCGGGGAAACTAGCCCCAGCGCTCGCAGCGCTTCACTGCTGTCATTCCCACACGGGACGAGCGCATGTACGAGGCTGCCCTCGTAGCAGAGAGCTGCTAACAGCTAACAGCCATTAAATTTAAAGGCACCGTCCTGCTGCTCTCAGACACCAGCCCAAATCGTTTGAACTTCCGCATTTCTCCCCTGCGTTCGTGTTGCAATGTATTTTATTCATTTATATTTTTAACATAAAAAGTCACAACACAAAAGCACTAAAACAGGAGAGCAATATATTGATCAAACATCACCTGGAAGTGGGAGATTGAAGGTGTTTGTCTGTTATCACTTATAGAAATGACTAAAACTAACAAACATTTTTGTCCAAAAGACTAAAACTAAGACTCAGCACGAGCCAATACAACTCTACTGGAGAGAAAATTATTTTTGACAGAAAAAACAGACAATTTCCAAATGTTTTCCCTGATCACTAACTTAACATAACTCTTTTGAATATTGCCTCCACTTTTGAACTCCTTTATGAGGGAAACAGATCTATACGTCTGCGCCACATAGAAGACATCTACAATTTCGACAGCGGATTGTTGAAGTAATGACAGATTTTAATAATAAACTTCCACACTTATAAAACGGTTGGATTTTTAGATTCTGTTGTGACATCACATAAATATAACCTATAGGACACGTTTGCTGCTTTTGGAAATGACTGTTCTTGTTTTTATTAATCTGTGCGCTACCAAATGAAAAGGTTGGTACCGCGGGCGCTACTAAAAAAAAAGTTAGTCTAGAGCCCTGGTTATGAATAAACAATGGGGTTTTATTCATTTGCATCAAATTCTCCGTAATGATATATTGCCGGTACGATATATTGAGCACAGCCCTAATCTTTAATATGATGGAAAGTTCCTGGGTGACTAAGACCCTACACAAACACTCACACAAGGAGATTTATCCTACTGTGCCTGTTTTGTTTAAAACTTTAGAACCACTTTATTTGTTAGAAGCAGAAACAACAATGAGCAAGTTGTTTGTAAGTCTAAGCATCTTTGACAATGTTAATGACTGGGCGACTGGGACTAAAATCTTTCCAAAAGTGTAGCTCTTAAGGGATGTTCTCAGTCTGCTGTGGTCTGTAGACATCCATTACCAAAGCACTTTATGTAGCCTAGATTGGTGAAATGGCCTTTTTCCAAATGACAAAAAACCCAACTTAGTGTATTTATAGTTATGTATCTTCAATCATTTACCTCCCCTCCTACCCATTCCTGTTATTTCATACATTACTGCACTTTTATCTCTAGCCTCGTTTTCTGTCCAATCTTGAATCCAAATTGCCACTTTGCCTGGCAGTCTAACACAGAGGGGATGGGGAGGTTGGGAATGGAACAAGCGGGAGAAAATGGCTGCACTCTGTCTCTGTGTGTTCTCTCAGAGTGATGGACCTCAGCCCAGACCCACATTGTCTTTGCAAAATCTATGGGGATTCAAAGTTTCAGCTCTGTGCTTGTTCAGATCAAATATAGGGTAATTTGTACGGTGCAAATGAACACAGAGAGGCAAAGTGTCTGGGCACCTAATCTCACATTGTTGGTCTTTGTCAATCTCTACCTGCTGGTTATATGCAATATGTTATTTCTTATTTTGGATCCCTGTTGGGAATGAACTCATTCTGCATTTTCCTTTTTTGTTATACTGGGCGAAACATCATGTTGGGATGGGTGGATTAAATATTGATATTTCAATACTGGAGCCACTATTGAACATATCTATCACCATGACTATACACAACTTTGTGCTGAAAAGTTTACATCCCCTCGCAGAATATCAGGGTATGTAAACAGACTATGAATGATTACACAAACATTTTTCACTCATGGTTAGTGGTTGTGTACGTTTGTTTACGCTTTTCAACTAGAGAAACTAGCCAAATGTCCCTGATCAAAAGTTTATATGTTGTGCATCTTCAAACAAACATAAAATTTTCCAGTTTTTTGAGTCCAATTTTGTCAGAGTTCTGTATTTCAGCTGAAGTGAGTTTTTCTTTGCTCCTGAACAATTTTCCTGGCAGATTAAAAGAGACTAAAAGATTAAAAGCTTAAAGGCGTAGTGTAAACTTAAAAGGGTATGTAAACTTCTGCCAGGTGATTCTGATCATAAGCCTGGCTCAAGATCTGGAGATGGGTCCCTGGACGCTACAGCTGCTCACTGCTCCTGACGGATTGCCTCGGCATCGAAGGATGGCTCAAATGCAGACCACGAATTTCCCTACGGGGATTAATAAAGTATACCTTACCTTACCCTACCTTACCTTAAAGGGGTATGTAAACTTATGAGCACAACTGTATTGTATTTTTTAAATAATATTTCAAATCAAATTTAATCAATCAATATATCTTTTGACAGGACCAAAAAACACAAAACAAATCAATACTAAACATCAAACAATAATCAAACAGACTGAGTGTTTTGTATTTTAATCATTTTAATAATTATTTCAGTGTTTATTAGAGCTACTATTAGTACTCCTTTTTAATCGCCGTTTCACAGTTTGAGCAAGTGAGTATCATGCGAGATTATGGCTTTGGACCTTTCCTGAGACTCCATGCTTTTGAAGTAGAGATTGATATCGGAAAGCTTTTCCCTAGTCTCACTTGATATCTATCTAATCAAAACTAAAATCACTGGAATCGTCCATACCTGATTCTTAAGCCTTAGCCCCGTGAGGAAACTCCTGTCATGATATTGGGCTATATTTGATTTTGATTTGATTTAATGTGCAAATTTGCAAACAGGTGTATTAACCATTGAGAACTCTTTGAGAATATTTTGGAGCCCAAATGATCAGGTTTTATACAGAAACAGAATAAGAGCTCATAGAAACAAGATATTTTGAAGGATATTGTTTGATTGCGATTTTGATTCAATTGCGATGAACTGTGCACATTTATGCGCCACTATATAGTGTTTGCATGGATAGGATACAAGAAGGACAAGAAGGATTTTCTTTGGGAAATCCTATCTGAAAAATCACCACATTCTAAGAAGAAGCTACCAAACTGTTTTATTTAACACAATTTATTATTCAAGAGAAGATTTTGACTTTTGCAGCCTGCTCTCTTTGCCAAAGGTGAATTTGTTGTGCTTTTAGAGAGCGATTGTGAATATTGAGCGCTGCTTCTTGGCATGAAACTAAGACAGTGCTGCAGTGGTAAAGATGCTCCACTGAGATAGCTGGATATTGATATATGACTTCAGCCATGTCAGTTCTGTGCTGCAGAGGGGCAAAGCAATTTGTGGCTCGTCTTGGTTGGGTCTTTCTTCTCTCTGTGGTGTTGGTAAAGCGCTCTCCAATTTCCCTTTCTTTCGATTTTGTCTATGGATGAACTGTGAAATTCCCCCAATCACATCTCTACCTTTGCTCTCTTTAAGACGGATGAGCTTTATGGCCTCTTCAGAAGCCTCCTTGGCAGCGGGTATGAATGAGCTTGCGACGTCTGAATGAGTGGAGGCTAGAGACAGTAGGAGAAATGAGCAGGTGATTGGTGTGACAGAGGAGAGTAGGTTTTGTTCCATTTCTCGGGTTTTCAGCTGCACCGTCGTCAAGTGTTCCCATGTGAGCCGCTGTATAAATATTCATCTCCTCAATGCGCATCAACAGCTCCGACACTTTCAACGGTCTACATTTGGCTTTGGAAAATGCATCACTCCCGAGTTGGGAACGGTATTAACAGAAAGATTAAGATTGTTACGAGAAGCTGGGAAATTTTGTATCTCAATCAAGGAGCGGGACCATTTCAAGTTGTTAATATACTTTTAATGTTGTTGTTTTCTGTTAACATGTTTATTTTATGTCAGTCTTGATTCAATGTGTCAGTTCCCTTTGTCTTGATTCCAACTCAAGTTTAACAAACCCATTGTTGGCTTACTGTCATAGTCTGTATTAGCAGCTTTATTCCTCCCTTCTATGGCTTGACACCTAATTTTGCAGCCTACTTTACTCTGGAGATTAGTCCTCCCCCAATAAGTGTCCCTCAGGCTTCTTGCTAAATTGAACATTGCCAGAGATAGTACTTTTTACTGTAAGGTTCTATTCCACTTCATACAATTATAACTTTAATATCTACCATCTACCATTTTGTAGGCAAAGATTCTTCAGTCTGCATCTGTACACTGTAGTTGAAGTGGAGGACGTTTAGTTCTTCATCCAAAGAACGTCGTCAGCACTGAGCAGAATCGACACGCTCGTGGGTCTTTTATGAAGAACCAGTGGGCGGAGTTAACCTCTAAGTCCCACCTCTCTTGGTTCTAAAGGTTTGAGAAAAACATCTTAACCTATTCACACCTAATTACTGCTCATTACCTTTCTATTGACTTACCTTGGGCTTTGTTTAAGGCTGTTCACATCTTTCCATGGCTCTGCTCTGGCCTCTGGTCAACCTCATTAGCATGGCAGAGAGATGGTTTCTATCTAAGGATGTTGTTACACATGTAATTAAACCTAAGTCCTCCATTGCGGTTCGTGGGTGGATTCTCTTTTTAACAAATACTCCGTGCTCAAACCATGTATTTTCTTGAGCTAAAATCTTAACTTCACTGTCCTCAATTAGTGATTTGTGTGTTATAACAATAATAATAATAATAATAATAAGGTTTGCGGTTTGAATCCCGGCTCCAGCAGGTGCAGACTGTCGTGTCATTGGGCATGACACTTCACCCACCTTGCCTATGTCTGAATGTAAAAAGAGTTAGTGTTTGATGGTGGTCGGAGAGACAGCGTCTTTTCTGTTTTCAGAGTACTCAGGGCAGCTGTGGCTACAATAGTGGCTTACCACCACCAAGAATGGAGTGAATGAATGATGCAATGTAAAGCATCATTGAGTGTCCAGAATTAAGATTTAAGATTTCATTTCACCACGTTGAATGTTTTACTGCATTGACCACCAGTCGGTGACCCTCCACAGTGTGTACACTTCAATATGTGGAACTCGACAATGAAACTATTCTGGACACTTCCTGGTTAAGGGGGTGGCGAGCGCTGCAGTGTAAGGAAAACAGAATGCAGACTTGTCACTCATTTGAATTCTGTTATGCTGTTGTTATTGTGTGACGTCAAACATGAACAAGAGAAAAAAGACCAGCTCTTCATCCATAAACAGAGGCATACATTTAAATTCTAAAGATCACAGAGAAGATGAGCATTATGTAGCATTTGTGCTGCTATCAATTTATGTCCATGTGACAATAACAGATGCCACTCTTCTCTTTTTCTTGGGGGACCGACACAATTGTCTCGTCACCCTATGTGGCTTCTACTATTGACAAGGAAGTTTGCTAAAATTCAGCAGCGTTTGGGCGAAGGTGGGGTTTTTGTTGTTTACTTTCCAGCAATGGATTCTACTCGAGGTTAATGCAAGAAGAAGTGTTTGCCTTGCAGTGACAAATTAGTATAATGGATTTGATTTGGATGGTGCTGCATGCTATAAAATGCTGTGTGTTGCAGTGCACTTTTGGCATTTCTGGATGTGGATATTTGAGAAAACAATCAGAAAGCCTCCTTAGAAAGGAGCCAGTGCTAAATGTTAATGCAGCCCTTGTCTATGCAGATGCAAATGTGTTCCCGGCGTTGATGGTTTATCATCAGCACTTACAGTAGCTGAAAGGTCCTGTCAAGCTTTATACATGATGTTCTATATTCGGTTATTGCAGGGAAATTAAACACGCTTGTCAGTTTAGGTTTCCCGCTCAGTCTATCAAATCACGGCAAACAGAGCAGGGGCATTTCTCCCCCTCATCGCTATTGCACACAACACATTGTATATCTTTGCAAGGACATAGTCATGTGTGATCCCAGACTTTTGGTTTTAATCCTTGATTAAGATAAGAGACTGGTAGAAAAAGGTTCTCAAGCTGCCATCTTAACTGTTTTTTTTTTGTGTTGAGGACATTTCGACTCACCTAGAGAGGCTTTGTCAGTAACTTAGCATTAAGCAGCATCAAGATGTATTTAAACTCTAATAGGGAGGGGTTTACCTTGTTTGTACGTATCTTTTATGTTCTTGGTTTCCATGGTCCATATAAATGTGTCATCAGCATAGGGCTTGAATTATTCATCAGCTAATCAATCAGGAATAACGACTTTCGGACAAAACTTTGCTGATATACTTTGCTGGTCGTTTTGTATCTTGATTGAAAGCTTAAATTGTCCCCAATTCAGTCGATATATTAATTTTACTGCCTGAACAAGTCCTAATATCTCCAATATTTTGTGAAACAGTTTTAGTGTGACTTTTTTAGTGTGACTAGAGTGCAGCAACGACAGATAAGTTTGATAAAATTGACAGATAAGACTGACTGACAAAGTCTTAGAGCCATGAGCAACTCAAATCAAAGCTAAATCCCAAGAAGTGGCTGTTTATTAGGGTATTATCAATCAATTTTGAATAAATCAGCCTTTGTAAACAAACCGTTGTGTTACAAAGGTGAGCGGGTCGTCTCAAACCGGAAGGTTCGAGGTTCAAAAATTGCCATTTTGTCCACACTAGAACAGTGTAAGTCCAGGCTGCTGCAGAAATATTGTTAGTTGCTCCAGAAATCACTGTATTATTGCCCTGACTTTGCTTACATTAATTTTGAGGAAATTAAAGCGATGCCAAGTTTATAAATCTGTCTGAACATGTGGCTGACACAGTATTTCCTTGGAAGAAATAATTAAAGCCTGTTTAGTTAGTTGACTTTATGACTCCACATATATTCCATATCCTGTTTTGTGTAAGTATTCCTGTCCTCGTAGCAGTACTTACATTTCTGTGGTTCATTCAGAAAATCCATACTGTGATGCTGGGCTCAGTAGACTGTACCAAAGCCCCTAGGACTAGGATGGGTGTCTAAACGGTCCGCTAGAAATTATGTGAATTATTGTAGCACATCTGAAAAACCTCTTGACATTAATTAAACCACCCTCTGCTGAAAGTAACTCCTGATTAGACCATAAATTAATCCATGAAAGTGAATGCAAATGGAGCTCCTCTTCTCCAGCGTTTACCATTTAACACTTCTGCAGCAAACTCTGGCTCTCTGCGAAGTCTTTATAGAGATTATACAGAGAGAAAATTCATAATGCATGGGAAGCGTCAAGTCCGTTTGGATGACACATACCCAGCAGATTAAATAGAGCATATGTTTCTGAAGGTTATTTGCAATTTAGCCAATGTGCCTGCCCTTTTCATACTCTGTTACTGTGCCAATCCTCATTTGTACATGATGTAACGTGACAGGTGGTGCATTAAGGGAGAACCCAGCTCAATGTTGCTCATTTTAAAAAGTTCATTACTCAAAGTTTTCTGTATTTCAATTATATTCATTTATTTTCCTGAGAACTTCACACAAACATTTTGTAGAAATACTTAACCTTTCAAAAATGTGGAGGTGAGCTTTATGGTGTACTTTAATTCCACACAGAAAAGCCTGCATGATCTGGGGATTGAAGTGAAATGTAACCACTGTGTTGTTAGCGCGCTACGTTTACTACCAGAGTAGGTATTGAACGAAGAAATCAAATGGCCCCCGCCCTTGTGAAGTGCTTTGGCTGACTTGAAAATCAGAATACAAATGAGATTCCCTTCCTTTCTTTTCTAATCAGTATTTTGCAGAAATAAAAGTCCTCTTTCCGTGGGGAAAAAGGCTTTATAGATGATGCTCTCAAGTGACTAGTTCATGTATTATTCTAAAACTGCAATCGCCACTTCTAGAGCACCACAAGAGGCAAGTACTTGCTTAAATATGACATATAGGAAAAGATTCTTCAGTCTTCATCTGTACTAAAGGTCGGAGAAACATCTTGGCATATTCCCACCTATTCCCTGATTGTTAACTTCCTATTGACTTGCCCTGGACTTTGTTCTAAGGCTGTTCACACGTCATTAGCATGCTTCATTAGCGTGTCATAGAGATGGTTTCTGTCTAAGGATGTTGTTGTAAATAGGTGCCAAATTAAATCTAAGTCATCCATTGCGGTTCATGGATGGATTCTCTTTTTTAACAAATATGGCTTATTTTACTCCATGCTCAAACCACCTATTCTCTTTAGCTAAAATCTTAACTTCACTGTCCTCAAATGAGTGATTGGTGGATTTGAGGTGGAGATGCGCAGCAAACTGTGGTCCACTAGACTGTGGTCCACTAGAGCTCTCTCTTCGCTGCTGATAAAGCCTTCTATGAAGTAGTTGTTTTGTCTCTCCATTAGGGATGTAACGACTCATCGGAAATCGATTTTAAAATCGATTTAAACTGCTTAAAATGTGAATTGATGTACAAAATAAAAGAATCTATTGCAACCAGAATCTGCTCCTGACGCCTGGAACACACATCCTGCGTAGTGCGCATTGCAGGATGTGTGTTCCAGGCGTCAGGGTCATTCCATGACTTACTGTTGAGAGATTCCCACGGGTCCTCACCACACACATGCAAACACAGAGCGCACAGGCCACTGTACTACTACATGTTCTCTCTTCTGTCACTTTACTACTAGGCCTACATGCCTCGCCTGACACCACATTGAATCACATAAACGGCTCACTGCAGGTTTGGGCCAGTGCTGCGCTCTCGTTTGTGTAGGCTAAATAAAATGGTTAGTGCTAGATAGTCAGCTCGCCAAATAAAATCCAGGCATTTGGCCCCAGACATAGAATGTACATTAATAATGGCCCCAGAGGATAAACACA
>OMNZ01110693.1:0-17551 GCA_900303255.1 Lesueurigobius sanzi
TTTGTTATTAACTTTATGAGTGACGAGTGATTGGGCGTGACTGCTGTGCACCCGCTCAGAGCGGCCCATGGCGACGTAGGATTTCTCCCTCTGAACAATTTGTCTATTTCTGGATAATATCACACAATAGATCTGTAACGATTTTGAAAGACGGCAGTGTAGATTTTCTGTAGCCTGTGATAAAGACATATCACCACAGCCTTCTTTGACCCATAGGCGCAGTGTGTCACCAGTAGACTGTATTAATCCACATATCAAATGCACTCAACCTCATCTATATTTAGGCTTAAAAAACATTATCTGTGTAACTAAAATGTTACTTATTGAGGTCTTCTTTTGTTCAATTATTAAACTTGCAGTAAAAGTACAATCTCTAGCAATCCGTCTGTGAAGACTGATTGTTTTTCTCTCTTTTCATTGTTTTTATGTAGGAATTAAAATAATAGCTTAAGAAAACCCCAAAAAATGTATCAAAATGTATTTTTTATTTGAGTTCCTTTAAAAGTAATTTGAATAGTTTTGTCTGAAATCTGATTCCATAAATATACCTCACAAAAACTGACCTGACCATCAAAGCTCTAATGTGAGATCAGTTTTTGTGCTGGATATTACTTTTCTTCACTACCGTTCACATTATTACCAGCGCTTTAATGCAAAACCAAGCAGCTGTAGCAGGAATTTGTCCCACCGTTCGCTGTTCTAACTGCTGAATGCAACTGGAAACCATGGCAGCCAAGCTAATTCAGAAATTGTGAATCTCAGTCATGTTTTTACAGAGCATGTTAAGCACTTCTCTGTGTATGCCATTGCCTACAGTATGTTTTGGAGGCTTTTTGGCAAAGGCGGGCCACTGTTGTGTGGAGCTCTTGAGCTCAGTCCAAGCAGCCCATTTGTCACTGTCAGGGAGCGCTCACTAATTTGTACTACAGCTGTTTCTCTATATGAAGTGTTGAAACACGCCATCACAAACATTGGAGCGGACTGGTGGGTATCTCAGCTCATAATGTGGCTCCATTCAAAGGGTCACGGGCCCCGAAGTGTGGGGGCCCCCGTAGAACTTGCACACGGAGCAGTGGTAGTAGGTGGCGTGAGCGCCTCTAATTTGTAAACTGTTGTGTGGATGTGGCGAAGCTAGAGGAGGTGTGGAGGGAGGAAAGCAACACTTCAGTTGTTACACAGCTAAGAACACATGCTACAAAATATCACCTGAATGGACAATCCTGTGAAGCACATGCTATGGGCTAATGTCCATTCATAATCACCCACTGTGTGCATTTACCCACCAGGCTTCATGAACTGCCCACTCTGCACCACTCTATTGAGGCACCTGTATCGTGATATGCAAATAATAAAAGAAAATGAATTTAATATGCTTGTTTGACCCCATGGTTTATTCAGAACATACTGTATCACAAAAACACTGACTACAGCAATTACGTTTCATTGTTGGCAATACCCAGCTCTACAAATAGCACAGTGAAATGCAACAGTGTGTCTTTGAGCATGTGTGTATGTGTGTGTATGTACGAATCACAAGTATGACGAAAGGGGGACAAAAAGATTGCAGCAGTGCCATTACTGAAGAAGCTTGTCTACAGGCCTGATGTGAGGTCTTTACTGAAATTCTATTCCTATATTGGAATAAATATGAAATCTCAGATGGCTCTAAGACAGAGAACGACTTGGCAGCAGGGGTGTAGCGATCCTGCACGATACAGGCTGCAGCCTCTGGCCTATCGGCAACAGGAGTCGAGCAGAGAAACTCTGGGGCACGGTGGCTGAGCATTCAGCGCTCTTCCCTCACAACAACAAGGTCCTGGGTTCGATTCCTGGACCGTGCATTCCTTTCTGTGTGGAGTCTGCATGTTTTCCCCCAAAATATGCACAATAGGTTACACCCTCTGGCCAGGTGATACTGACAATTAGCCGGAGTCAGGATCTGGAGATGGGCCCCGGGCTCTGTGCACACAGTCACCCTCTGCGACCTGACTGCATCGAAGGATGGATCAAATGGAGTGAATGAACTTCTCTACGGTGATCAATAAAGTTTACCTTAACCTTAAATTATGTGTTTATACTCCTATACTTTATACTCATATCAATTCATATCAATGACCTATGCCCCACCTGTCTGCAGCTTAGTTGATTATTGACATTCAGTTCCAAGATGCTAATAACACCATTCTTCTGATCAAATTCAGGCAGCTGGGAGAGTCAAAGTCAACAACAATCAAAGTCACACAGGCAAACTGTCAAACTAACAATTAAGACCCTTAAACTATTGAGGTTTCCTCCCAGTGCAGCGCTGCCAATTTGGCCGGATTGACATTAAACATTAAATATCAGTGCTTTTTTCATTTTTTATTTATTTTTTGCTCTGTGGTATCAACTTTACATCTGTGCTGCCTGTGACTTTACATCTGTGCTGATGTGGCATTAACGACACGAGTCACCGTCCAACTGCAGTATTACTCTTCATTTCTGCTCTCCTCAAACTCTAAAAGCTTATTCAAAGTTAGGAGCATTTTTATATCATCGATAAAACCCTCCGTTTGGGACTGCCTTTTAACTTTTAACCACGGACCAAAAAACATGATCCTTTCTCCAGTGTCACCTCCCCAGAGCCACTTGAAAGGGAAACGCAGGTGAAAAACACATCGGGGCTTGTCACACATCGGCCCCTAGTGGCTCGGAGGGGATTGACAGTTACGGCTCAATCATTTCCTCACAGCTCCAGGTGGCTTTGACATTAGCATTGACAGGGGCCCTGGCCTTGGACTGTCCCAGTACATAGAGGCCTCTCCTTTTAGCCTGTTGATTTAGTGTCCCGCGCGGCCCGGCGTTGATCCATTTCCCCTCTCAGTTTGCTCACAGGGCACCCCCAAAACCGCCCCCCCAGTAATATATTTGTTTTATGATTTCCTGAGCAGCCCATGCAGAAAAAACAAGCCTCTGCTCACTGCACCTGTTCAAGTAAAAACTGCATTGCACACTAAAAAGTCCTTCCTTTTCATGATTGTATGTCTCTGTAGATAAAACAGGACATGATTTAAAGCTACATCGTGGAATATTCCAGGTTTTATGTGAGCAACTGAGCAACTAAACTACTCAACACATAAGCAAACATACACATATTAGATTAAGAACCTTTGTATTTAAGACAAGACCTGGCAGGTGAAATTTAGGTGTTTCTTGCAGTGGTCAATTTCGAGATTTTGTCTAGTTTGTCTCATCACATAACATCTTAGTTTGAAAGTCATAGCAATGGTTAATTTAGGACATTTGCCGAGCCGTGCTTCAAGTTGCTACGTTCCCACGTGTATCCATTCACAAATATTGACATATTTGGTGTCCATGCGCCATGTGGCATGTGTGAAGGCGCTGTAATCCAAGTGTGGTAATATCCTTTCTGAGAGAAGCCAGTGGAAAAATACACAGATGCTCCTAAACCTTTCCCTCTTGTAACAAATTGTCCACCTTAGTCAAAACTGTCCAGTCTTGTACTTAACAATATTTTGAAGGGTTTTTCAGAGGGATTTTTCAAATCTGAGATCAAGAACAGACATTTCATCTTGAAAGGCAAGTTATAATAATAACAATAGAATAGAGAACAACGGGCTGAATAGGTGTACAGTGCTAACGTAACACATTGATGGTTATTCAGCTACACGAAGCATAAACAACAAACTGAATAGGTGTCTGGTATGTTAACATAACATATGAATTAATATATAAGTCGCACCTGAGTATAAGTCGCAGGACCAGCCAAACTATGAGAAAAAGTGTGATTTAAAGTCCGGAAAATACAGTAGTAGTCAATTTTGACAAGTTTTACACATAAAATGTCTTATTTAGGGAACGTATCATGCTTTCACAATGCTATAACACTTTTCCCTTGTCAAACTAATGCATCATAGAATATGAATGATTACACAAAAACCTTTATTTCACTCATGGTTAGTGATTGCATGAAGCCATTATATGTGGGGGGTGGGAGTTGGGTGTGTAAATTGATGTTTCTGTTTTTAATGTGTTTTTAATCTGTAAAGCACTTTGAGCTGCATTTTTGTATGAAAAGCGCTTTATAAATAAACTTTGATTGATTGATTGATTGATTGATTGATTGATGTGCAGCGCTGCGTTTGTTATGTCACAATAAAATACCAATAAAACCCAAAGTGAAACTGCATGAAAATTTGAGTTTAACATTTGAGTACTTTCTGATTCATTATGATTTCAAAAGAGTAAACTCAGTTCTTTGACAATAAATGGCTTCACACAAACACTAACCACGAGTGGGAGAAAAGATTTTTGTGCCATCATTCAAATTCTATGAAAGATGGCCAAAAGATTACAAGGGTATGTAAACTTTTGAGCACAACTGCATATCACGAGCCGGGCCTGTGGGGGGGCGGATTTGCCGATAGTAAAGATACAAAGTATTTCCAAACAGTTCTGTCTAAATGCTTTGATGACAGACCGTTGATTACTTCGGTTAAATCCTTTCCATCGTTCTTTTTGACAATCCAGCTGAGATAAAAATTGCATACCTGGTATTTATTCACTGGCCGGGCCGCTCCATGTGGCTCTTCCATTTCCTTCAGTAGTCCGCCGGGGACACAGTTAAACCTGGGGAACGACGGGGAGAGTTGAGGGGGGCTCGGAGAGTGAAGGGGGGGCTCGGTGTGTTAAAAGTGTGCCGTTTTACCAGCAGCGCGTCAGGGAGGCTCTGCAGTCGTACTGTGTGTCCACTGTCCACATGTGCGAGGTGTTGTGACATTCATAAGGGCAGTGATGGGAAGCTCTTACATCATTACACTGTGGACGACATACAGATGTGGCTGATCCTGGAACATCTGCGACATGACGTGGCCTCCTCGGTATTTATGGATTACAGAGACACATCATTTGGAAGTGTGTCTTGTATGTGAATATAGTCCAAAAAGGTCCAATATCATGCCTTTTTCAGGCTTAGTAGATCAGTTTGGATCTCTCTGCTTTGCTTTATAGTTCTATACCTAAAGGGATTTGTATTTTGAATTGGATTTGTATTTGGTTTTGGCGCCCTCAGCTGTAAGTGCTGGTGATGGGGCATGCTGAAAAGTAAAGATCTTTAAAGGTCACTGCACAACACTTTGAATTACACACAATACAAACGGAGACATCAGGGGTCTGCAACCTCTATTATCAAAACAGCAATTTTCCCCCGTCTTCCGCCAAAAGTAAATGGTCTGGAGCCGCAAAACATTACACACGTCAAAAAATATTTTTACCTGTTACATCCACGGAATACAACAAACTGAAGCGCAGGCCTACTTTGAAATGAACTCAACAGTAAACTACAAAGGCCTATTTGAGTCCTTCCTAAGTTTGTGTCAAATTAAAATAAAAACTAACCTACTTTAATATAAATAAAACACTTTGCTGCAGCTTTAACAAAAGTAGAATTTACAAATGCAAGACTGTGATCTGCACTTCCTGTTTACTAGTTCAGTCCTGGTTTAGACCTGGTTCAGTCCAGGTTTGGACCTGGTTTAGTCATTGTTCATTGTAAATAGCCCTCCTCTGCTTGAAAGGTTTTTTAAGAACGTTGTGGGGAAACAGTGGTGTACTATTTGCGCTGCATGTATCGCACCTGCGTATTTAATTATATAATTAGGATGCGCTCGGTTTTAAACTTTAGCGGACCGTGGTTAAATCATTTCTGGGCCGTTTTGCGAAAGGTGAAAAATGCCAAGCAGCTAATGGGGCTCTATCTCCTTCTGTCATATCAGGGCTGTACTCAGAGCTCCAGAGAGAGAGTGAGTTGAGGGAGAGAAGGAGAGAGAAAGAGAGTGAGAGGATTGTCACAGTCAAAGGTGCGGGTCCTGGCGGGTCGGGGTTTGGGTTCAGAACCGGAATAAAAATTGAATTAGGAAAACATTTAAGAGCTCATTTGCAAAAACAGATAAGTGCCATTGACAAAAATCAATGTATACTTGTTGTTTTCTCTTCGTGTAGCAGTGTTTTTAATAACCAGACCTATTTTATTGCTTCAGAAATATTAAGACAGTTTTTATTGATCAAATGGATTCAACTTTAGTTTTACTGGTGTCACCTTATACAAATTTAAAACAAGTTTGCAAAGAATTAAAAACGGAGATATCTGCTTTTGCAAATGATCTCTTCAAGTGTTTCGTTTCATTTTCATGTTGCTTTTTGTCAAGGCCAAAGGAGCCACTACAAGGAGGCTAAAGAGCCGCATGTGACACCTGATCTAGACCATAGAGTGTATATCAAAGATGGAGGTATTTCCCCATAGCGTTCAATCTGCAGCTCCGACCACCAAGCACCAACCAATCACTCACACGACCTTCATACAGGCTGTGGGTGAAGTGTCTTGCCAAGGACACAACGATAGTCTGCACATGCAGGAGCCAGGATGCAAACCACAGACCTTCTGATCATGAAACAACCTGCTCAAACAAATAATCACAAAGACAAAGAAAAATAAGGCATAGCTGCTGTTTTGTTGCTTTAAGTTAAGTGTTTAAGATCAATTTGAAAATTCCCACAACCAGTGCAGCCCCTGGCAAGTTTAAAAAAAAGTTTGGCAATACTAGTTAGTTACTAGCTAGAATGACTCAACTCAAGCAAATCTTTATGGACTCCCAAGAGAAGGTGTAGACAAACTGAAGTTGGAGTTATGATTGGCGTGTCTGTGATACTCGCACGACTTTCCTGGTTATGTAATAAATAAACAAATGACTTAATTGGCTTGACTCAGTGGCCTCTGTTTGACTTCTGTCTGCAGTTCACAGGAGAATTCAGTGGATTCCTCTGCACTCACTGGTCCAGAGTACATTTGTGATACGTCTTATAAAACACTCTGCTCTCTGGTATTTATTACATGGAGTCAAACCCTGAAAATGTGCTCTGTTTGTCCCCGTCTGATTCTTCCATCCAGCAGCGTGACTGTTAGACCTGTTAGCAGTGAAAGAGTGACGGCTCTATTGAGAAAATGGTCAGAAAATCCTCAGTCATAACTCAGACAAATCCTTTTTATTATGGTTTTTGGCGATGTAACTTTAATTGGGGTGGGAATGGCCGGGACTTCCTGGGTAAGTCTCTGAACATTTCCCCATAGATGTCCAAATGGTCCTCGGCTTCCTGCTTCCTTAAAGTGGTCCAGGTGCTAAAGTGGCTTTTGGGTTCGGAACAAAGACATAGGACAGGATGCTACTTTTAGCAATTCAACCTATGGCTTCATGCATGTAATATAGCGGGTGGAGGGATTATGAATGAAAAAGGGAAAAGTAACCTGTGAGCTTGGCTCTACCTTAAAAAGGAGCCTTACAGTATCTTTAAATGATTAGTTAATGAAAGCAATTGGCACTGGTTTGATAAATTGCCATTTTGAGCTTGACCTGGAGTTGTATTGGGGGATTCAGAGCCAATACATCAGAAGCCGTGAGGTTCCAGTGAGACAAGCATTACTGCAAAATGCTACTCTTTCTGATTTGGATGAGTTACAATCTCCTTGTGAAATTGTGAAATTCTTTTTTTTATTTATTTTTTTGCAATAATTCTTGGTCGTCTCCGTGACGTCTTCTGGCGACTCTGCAAGGAGTTGCGGCAAATTGTAATTCTTCTGAGACAAGTTTGTCAGGTCTCGGAGATGTCTTGATTCAGTTGCGGCGACTTCGCGGACTAGTTTGCAATCTGGCGGAGACTTGAGTCTCTGTGGTCTCCGAGGGATCTCTGAGAGTCGCGACTTAACCACCTCGGGAGTCGCTGCGACGTCTCCCTTAACTGTCCTCTCTGTAAATTTTCTACAGCAAAAAACTCTGCTCTTCTCTTCTCTTTTATATTAGACACATATATAAAACACCTAAAATGTAAATGTAAATGACGTAAATGTGAAGATTTCAGTCGATGTTTCCACATCCATCTTAATGGACGTGGCCTCTGGTGTCACCCAAAAGGGGGCGTTAACCTTTTCGTTGCTCCGCTATATAATCAGCAATGCGTTATACTGTTATTCTGGGGGGCGTGGCCTAGCGAGTGAAAGAAGCTTGTTATAATGCTGCATTCCATTTGTCCTCGGAAGTCGAAATTTCCAAGCTCCGACCAGGAGATTTCAACTGGAACGTGCACCAACCTTGTAACTCGGGTTGGATCTCTCAAGCCCGAGTTAGAGAAAACAACATGGCGGCGCCCAGTGTTAGACATAAATAAAAACAGCCAACTCTTGTGTTTCTAACCCTTTAGTTGCCCTCTGTTGCTCACAGCGCCACAGTTGAGCCTCAGCAGTTATTAAATAGACTGCTAAATTGATCTGCGATGCTAATGTTGCTAACGCACCAGGGGCTAATGACAACAAGAGCTATCTGCGCTCTGTAAATTACTTGAAACGTGATTTATGAAAACATAATTACAACCACACTGTTCGGGTTTATAAAATAAGTTAGTTAGGGGCATAACCAGCTGACTTTTACCAACTTTGTATCTTAAATTATGTATTTGTGTCATTATCTCATAAAATTTCCGACCTGACAACTGGAACACAGTAACTCGGAGGAAACGTCACTCCCAGCTCGGAGTTCCGACCTCCGACCACAACTGGAACGCAGCATAAGAATCCATGTTTTTTCACTCTTTCTAGACATTTCTAAACATATTCACCACACACATAAAGGCCAGTTCAAATCTGCTCCTTGTGAATGTTTTACACATTCTTGCTTTAGAAAATGAAGCAGATTGTCCTGAAGAAATGGAAGAAACTGCACTCGAAGCTCGCGAGCATGCAGCATGAAGCTAATGTTAGCATGACTGTTACAATTCTTTTATTTACAGTTGTGCTCAAAAGTTTACATGTAAACTTACGCATTTCATAGAATATGAACGATAACACAACAACCTTTATTTCACTCATGGTTAGTGGTTGCGTGAAGACATTTATTGTCAAAAAAAACCTGTTTGTTTGTGCTTTTCAACTAGAAACTAACCAAATTTCACATACTGTATTGTGCATCTTAGAGTCCTGTATTTCAGCTGAAGTGAGTTTTTCTTTGCTCCTGAACAGTTTTCCTGGCAGTTGTTGAAGGTCATGTAAACGTTAGATCAAGGACATTTGAGCAGTTTCTGTTTCATTATGATTTCAAAAGAGTAAACTCAGTTCTTTGACAATAAATGGTTTTGCATAACCACTAACCAGTCATCATTAATATTCTATGAACAATGGCCAAAACATTAAAATGGTATGCAAACTTTTGAGCACAACTGTATGTATAGATTTGGGCCGTTGAACCCCTTTGTTCCTCTTCATGTCAAGTAGTTATGGAGCAATATGTGACAGAGAAGGTATTTTCTCTTTGTTTCCCCCCTCACTGCAGCTTCCAAAGATGCCGTCTGTATCTATTGGATTTAAACAGGTAAGGTTCTTATCCAAATCCATTCTTTGATGACCCAGTGTAAAAACACTCATTTCTGTGTCTCCCTGGTCATTAGGAGCATGTTTTGTATTGCTGGTGACACTGTAATTCAAAATGTTACACGGTGTACCTTTAAGGTCAGATTTACTTTTTCCCTCGGCATTTGAATTTTTGGAAATATTAGTCTAACTATTGAAAACTATTGTAAATCTGTTCCAGAGTCAGCCCATATTTCTCCCTGATGTTATATCCATTTTTAGCTGCACTCTTGCATGCAGCCGACGAGTGTGTGCGAGTCCTGCTGCTTTCCTCCTGTTGATTTTTCTGTGGGCTTAAACTCCGTGTTAACCACCAGATCCCATCGCTATCAATCTTAATGCCTCTCAGGCCAGTGTACAAACGCACACATATGTAGGCACTTTCTGACTCCGTAATCCCACCCATAGAACATGCAGGGGAAAGTATTTGGTCAACGTTACCAAAGTAGGTGCAGTGATGGCTACTTCCTCTTGCTTTTCCACATCATTGACGCTTATTCGAGTTAAAACAACGTGCTTAATACAGGCTCGGGGGCTCTCAGGGGACCAATCGATGGCCACGTGACTTCCTCCTGGCCAGCCATGAAAATAAGTGCGTCACAATGGGCCGCGGTATTAATATAGCATTTGGGAAAGACAGGCCCCGGACGCACAGGGAGGGGGCAGCGTGAGCAAACAGCCAAAAATGTCAAGTATTTTTGAGGAGAGAGAGAGGGGTTTGTGGTTTTGAAAGGACTTGCTGATAATGAATATAGATTTTTTTTCGTAATGAATTTAATTTAAATTGAAGCAACATCCTGACTAAATCTGTGTAAGTTCTCAGTCGTACAGGAGTTATCCATCGCAAAGATTCTTCTGTCTTTATCTGTACTCTGTAGTTGAGGTGTACATCCAAAGAGCTTCGTCAGCACTGAGCAAACTTGGACGCCAGTGGAACTTATGAAGACCAGTAGGAGGAGTCTACCTGTAAGTCCCACCTCTCTTTGTCCTAAAGCTTAGAGAAAAACACCTTTGTTGTCAGTCTTGGTCTCAATGACCCTATTCACATCTAATCACTGCCCATTACCTTCTTCTTGTCTTGCCCTGCCCCTCCTTGAGCTGCCACCTTATCGTGGTGGAGGGGTTTGAGCACCTGAATGATCCTAGGAGCTATGTTGTCTGGTGCATTATGCTCCTGGCAGGGTCTCCCAGGGCAAACAGGGCCTATAGGTGATCAAACCAAGCGCAATTCAGAAGCCCCTTATGATGAGACCACCGAGGACTGTTACATCACCCAGAGGAGCATCGTAAGCCCATCCTCCCGTGGACCCACCACCTGCAGGAGGAGCCATGAGGGACTGGTGAATGAATGAATGGATGGATGGATGGATGTCTTGCCCTGGACTTTGTTCTAAGGCTCCTCGCACCTTTCTACGGCCCTGCCCTGGACTCTGACCCAGCTTCATTTGCATGAAGGAAGGCTGGTTACGGGCAAAGGATGCTGCTATAAACAGGGGCTAAATTAAAGCAATGGCCCCCACTCCTGTTCATAGAAGGGTTTTCTTTTTTTTCACAAAAATCTCTCTTTCACTTCCCGCTCAAACCATCTATTTTCTTTTTGTTGGTTGTTGTGTTTTTACGGCTGTTCGAACCGAAATAGTCAACATGGACTTAAGTTTACTAGCATCATACTCCCATTCAGTAATTGTACAGGGATCTGGGAGCCGCTTGCCATTCGTTAAAGTGAGCTTTTTAAAGTAAGCTTTGCGATCGTAGCTTGACAATCGCCATACTTCCGTTGCCCTGATGCGTGCACAGCTGCCTGTGTTTACTAACAGTAAATGGGTCCATGTAATGCTCTTTGCATTCCTCTTCTTTGCAATGGATTAAGTAAATTGCATTGCTCTGTTTGTGGATTAGGGTTTTGTCTTTTGGGTGAACACATTTGAGTCTCATTGTATTCGTTGGTTTGAAATAGACTGGGATTTTATGTGTAGAAGTTTTTCTGAGATTCTCGCTACATAAGGCCACCCCTCCTTCTTTGTTCTGTTGCCTCTTCTTTAACTAGTCTTTTCCTTTGAGATTTGGCAAAAGACCATTTAGGATACCAATATTTGTGACTAAATCTCAAATATTGGAATGGGGCTTTTTCAACAGCTCTAAAGCCAATCTGATTTGAGATCAAAGCACTTCAGAAGATGAACATTCGTACAATGACTGAAGTCCTTTTTTACTGAACTAAAGTCA
The DNA here is from genome assembly GCA_900303255.1 of Lesueurigobius sanzi. Lineage (NCBI taxonomy): Eukaryota > Metazoa > Chordata > Actinopteri > Gobiiformes > Gobiidae > Lesueurigobius > Lesueurigobius sanzi. The sequence continues at coordinate 11,678 of OMNZ01110693.1, forward strand.
AACTCTGGGGGCTTTGATATAACATTTTGTCATCAGAGAATTGAACGTTGAATGTATTAGTCTTCCAAAGTGGGGCGTAACAGAAAATAATTGAGAAACACTGTTCGAAACACACCACATAGCAGCCTCGTCTACTCAACACTTTTGATTTGAAAGAAAGTCTATTATTTTAACACTGGCACAACTGTGGCGTGTCCTGTCTAAGTTCAAGGTCCGGCCTCTCTCCTCGGGGACTGTAAAAGCAGGTGAAAGAGCCATCATCTCCTCGGCGCTCCTGTAAACCTGCCACAGTGTCACTCCACTGTCTGAATGAACCATAAATCAATAATAGACCTCCCAAACACACTACAATTCAAGTCACAGGTGCCGCAGGAACCCATGACTCTGGTCACACCTCTCTGTAGGTTTCACAGCAATGTAACAAACAGGCTTTTTATACTTCTTTATTTTACAACCATTACATTTAGAATATTATTATAAGATATTCCTCAAACCTATGCATGGGTTTTAGGCACACAATGTTCATCTTTTCAAAGCTAAAAACATCCAGATAGTTAAATTTGTTTGAATTCAGAATATTTTACCTTATTTTGAGTCATTTTGACTCGCCAAGTAAAATTATCTGCCAATGGAACAAGTATTTTAGCACTTAAATAAATAAAAATTTGATTTATTATCTAATTGCCCTGTTTTACATACAGTATATTCATTTTAAAATCCTTTTTGTTGTGACTCGTAAAATCAGCAACTCATAGCAACCTGAATGAATGGCTAAATAAATTAAATGAAAAATAAACCCACATACCAGATCAAATACAAGGGGAGTTGCACATTCTTCATCACAGCTGGACATTTTTAGACTGTTTTTTTTTTTTTTTTAAGACAACCAGTGTTTCGAAAATCATCTTATTTTCTTGTTCGTGACCCCGTGTCAACGATCAGCTGCCCAAGTCTAAAAATGTCCAGCTGTGTCGATAGTTGATGACTTTGTGTATTTATTACCACGTTTTCACATCCTACACCTTTACATTCTGCAGCGGCAGCCGAGCCAAGAGAAAAGTCAGCACAAATCATCACAAGACTCTTCGGACGTGTTTGTGGTCGCCGTGGCTCTAGCAGGAGCGGTCTGTGGAGCTTGAAGTTTACTCTGGATGTGAGATTTATTCAGCGCAGGACCAGTGACCCTCTGAGTGCAGCCCAACACCTCTCTGCCTCACTGCCCTCTGCCAAACACATGGACGAGGTGCAGTGTTCGGCCTTAACATTATGACCGCTCGCCTTAAATACAGACCCACACTTTGCAGGTTGATCAACTTCCTAATTTATTTATAGGAGGCATACTGTATTAAGCTTTTTCCCTGGCATTTTGTGATAATATTTTACATTATTTAACACATTAATCATTGCAACAAGCAATTCTGATCTAAAACGACTTATAATAAAAACAAGTACTGTATTTTCTGGACTATACGTCGCACCAGCCAAAAATGCATAATGAAGAAGAAAAAACATATACCTGTATAAGTCGCACTGAGGAAATTTATTTTACAAAATCTGAGACCAAGACAAGACATTTCATCTTGAAAGGCAAGTAATAATAATAGCAATAAAATAGAGAACAACAGGCTGAATGGGTGTATGGTATGCTAACGTACCACATTGATGGTCAACCATCTGGCCCATCCGTCCATAGGAGTGGATCCCGTCCCCACTCTGGTTCTCCTCGAGGTTTCTCCATTTTGTTCCACGTGGTTTTCGGAGTTGTTCCTTACCGCGCAACATTAACATATTTATATTATTTGAAGTAGTGACTGGAGCTTCTATTAAGCCTCTCAATGCACATTACATTTCTCAAAATTAATGTTACCATTTAGCCGTATAGTCTTATCCACCATTGCAGGCTCTGCGGGGAACAGCAGCATCTTTTGTCTTAGGCACTAGGTTTAGACACAAACTGTATTTTTCCACTGTTGAATAAGAATAAGCATTTGTTGGCAAGCTGCTGTACCCAAACAAAAGCATTTCAGTAAAAAGGATCCAATGGTCACCTCAGAGAAACTTGGAAAAGCTTGGAAATAGTGGCTTTTCCCTGGCATCCAAAGAAACACTTTCTTCGTTGAGACATTTTTTATAATCCAGAATAGACAATCAGCTGTAAACGTTTGTGCAACAGCAGCGAAAAAGCTTGCGGTATGTTGTCCATGTGAGCAGCTCTGAGCTTGTTTGTTTTCTTCAGAACGAGGAGCGTGAGCCCAGGCCTGTGCTGTTCCTGGGTGGGCGGGGACAGGGGCGGGGATGTTAGATAGTTGCAAACGGAAATTTACACAAGGCTGAATCCACAAACGCATTGCAGTGAAGGATTCCTCAGACATGTGTGAACCGCTACAAAAAAAAAAAAAAAAAAAACTCCAAGTACCATAACTACACAGGAAAACCACCATAACCTGCATGAAGGCTCGATTTCACATTATAAGTCTCCTTTATATAGATAGTTGTTTCCTGGTTTCCTCGGTGTTGTTTTGTGTTGAAGAAGGAAGCCTCCTGGGGCTGACTAAGGACACACTGAGGCCTGAGGAAACCTTTCTGAGGAAGTGTCCCAAAGGAAGTTGCTTTGTATCTTATTTTTATAAACCACCAAGTTAAACAGTTTACAATGTCGCGAAATGACATCACACGCCCAATGTTGGAAAATAACAAAGTAAAATGAATCAGTAAAATTGTACTGAATTCATGTACTTTTAATGAATCCTTTTTCCTTTTACTTCACTTCAATTTTGAGACTGTAGTTTCTACTCATTTTTAACTGGATTTAAAGAAGGGGTTTTATGTAAAAAAAAAAATTTTTAAATGACTTTTTAGAGCTTTTTAACACATTGAGTGCCAAAAAGGAAAAAGCTTGTTTGGCGCCCCCATGCGTTGAGTGCCAAATAGGGCAATAATTTCATATTTGCGTTTTTTTTTTATTATTATTACGGAACTAGACACTGTAACACACTTGATGAACAGAACTGGAATAAATGACGATCAAAAACTGGTGAAAAGTCACGATCTGAGCATTTAATCACAACGTGGCATTTGGTTGTTATTGCTGCATTGTGTCCAACCATACACTTGTAACATGTCACCGGTCTTTTCCAAGGCGATAAAGCTATAATGCACTTTTATGGTAGTGGGCAGAATTGTATATCAGCAGGGCTGAAATAACTAACAAACACATAATGGAGATTTGGCCTTTATTCTCTTACTTATGGATGAAACCCACCCAAACGCTGGCGCTTATTCCCATTTACAAAACAACGTGCTGAAGCCTTTGATCAATAATCAAACATAAATGTTCATCAGTTCATCGAGTGGCCAGGCTTGGTATTTACAAGGTACAAGACAAACAAACCCCCGGTATAGCTACAGGTAGTAGCAGTGTTGAGGAGAAGGGTCGAATGATATTGTTGAGGGAGGCCATCGGCAAGTACTCACAACACCGCGCCTTCTACCTCCAGCACCGCGATGTCTGGCCAAGTTGTGCCAGCAGCTCCATGGAGCAAAGATCACCAAACAATGGGCATCAATATAATCCAAACTGGTTAAAATCCACAAAGCAACGTAAACTCCAGAGCAGCTTCTCCAAACAGTGGCCAACAGCCTATGACATCACATCTCTGAGCCCTTGTTGTGCACATACAAGGTAAACTAAATGATTGTTCGCTTTGCGCACCAGTAGCACTTTCAACAAAACAATATATCACCAAACGGCGCATATTTCATTAAACAAGCGATATCTCCGTTTCTAGAAAAAAAACAGTGATTTTTGACGAAAAAGGCCTCTCTCTGTTTATCTTGGGATTTCTCAGGAACTCAGGCACATAGAAATAAAAGGTTTCCACCCGCTGAGAGCTTAAAGTCTCACCTTTCAAAAGAGCCATAGTATGTGTCTATAGCTATAACTCTGTGGTGCAACAAAAACCATCAAAAATGGTCTGAATTGTTGGCACTCTATGGCTAAATTCCAAAAACAGCAGCGTGGCACTCAATGTGTTAACAATACTGTTCCATGTTAATATTATTACCAAAGAGCACGCTGACCATGCAGCTGAAACGTGAGCGCCAGCACGTGCGTGGTGCGGGCGTTTGACCGGTGTGGCGCCGGGAACATTGGGACTTTTTAAAACGCGAGGAACATCGGTGTCGAGTAGGTACGCACCACAATGTGAACACATGCGGCTTATCGACAGGTATATGAACTTTTTTCTCTTTAAATGTGGTTGGTGCGTTCAATAGGCTGAGAATTACGGTACTGTTTTTACTTGACTAGTACATCAGCAAATTTATACCTAAGTAGAATTTTCATCTGATACTTAACATGCTCTTTACTTTCCACTTTTTTAGGGCGCCATGGATGTGGTTACATCAGCAGAAACTTGATCCTGGAGCGTCATAAAGACCGCTGTGATGGAAAGTAAATATGCTAACTACCCACACAGCCACCGGGTCACTGAAAGGTCCAATATACGCTAATATCAAGTTTTTGTTGTTCCATAATGCACCTCTAACTAAACAATTTGAGAACTTCTTCCACCGCTGCACAAAACACTCTCTTCACATAATATCTCCAAACATACAGTAGATAGAACAAGACAAATCAATTCCAGTGGAAGAGCTGTTGTGCATTCACCCTTTGAGTATAGGTTAATTCCAGCCTGGAGAGCTTGTCATCGGGGTCAGCCAAAAGGATCTCCGGACAGTTCACACCAACAACATTGAAAGGTGAGACAAAAGAGAAAAGAAGGAGTCTAATTGCAGGTAACAATTCACCAGGGATATTATAACAAATAAACAGCACTGCAAAGAGAAGAAATGATTGTATAGGTATTATAATAAAACTCTTTCATAAACGGGAAGAGCGGGTGGGACAGGAAATATAATACAGACACAACAAGGATACTTTCAAGATGAAACAATGCATTTGAAATCCATGTGAAAACACATGACGCCGGCGCGAGTGAGTCCTCGCTCTTTGATTACTGTCCGTGTTTCCTGCAGGTGGCTCCACTGCAGCGTAATGACTTAATGTGAGGAAATGGGCCCAGGGAGGATCTGTTACAATAAGTGTCAAGTGTGGGGAATCGATTACGTGGGGCTGAGGATGTCAAGATTAAGCCGTTTTACGATTACCGCGGATATAAAAGGTCACAGTAGGTTAATTAGAAGAAGTTTAGGACCCGGTAAACTGCTGTTGTGTCTCATGAGCTGTAGTGCATTTATGTGTTAAATGGAGCATGCTCACAGTAAAGTTTGAAAAACAGCTTCCTCATTAGAGACCGACTGATATATAGGTATTTTACAATAATCGGCTATCGGCGATATTTTTGTTCCTGTATATATTGCGGATGTGCGGTCATAAATCTGCAGTGGCTCCAGATTCAGGACCGCAGATTTACGACCACACATCCACGACATATAAAAATAAATATTGGCCTTATTTTTGGATTTGGACTTTACATCCTACATAATGCAGTACATGAGAACTGAATAAATTATGTTGCAATATTTAGTTATTCTTTTACATTTGTTCATTGCTATTCACATTGTGTCCTTTTTCTCTGTCCCACCCTGTCCATCCCAGACGGGGAGTGGTAGCTCCTGGCTGTCGAGGATCTGGTGGACTGCAAACTCTGGATTGAACAACAGCCATCGCCGTAGTGACGGCGTGGGGCTTGGCGGCGGTGGCCTCTGCAGCTCTGGCTGGACACAGCTACGGGACTTGTCGGCCTGGGAACCATCTGGCCCATCCATCCATAGGAGTGGATCCCTTCCCTAATGTGGTTCTCCTCGAGGTTTCTCCGTTTTGTCCCACGTGGTTTTCTTGAGTTTTTCCTT
>OMNZ01110695.1:0-18852 GCA_900303255.1 Lesueurigobius sanzi
CATGATTATTGTGATATGATCTGTCACTCCTCCATTCTTGCAAGAATTACAACGTTTCATTGAACTAAGCAGGCCCTGATGTCACACTAAATACATTTTAACTATATGTTCATTATATTTCAATAAATTGTCACATTTTTGTTTCGCGGGGTGCCTTGTGATTTTTCTTTTGTAAAAAGGGTGCCTTGGCTCAAAAAGGTTGGGAAACACTGATGTACTGTATGTGTTTGGACCACAACTATCCATTTATTTTACTTGCTTCATTTTCAATTATTTGTCATTTAAAATATGAAAAATCAGGTATAGTGCCTTTAAGATGTTTTCTCCAACCTTTAGAACCAAGAGAGGTGGGACTTAGAGGTTAACTCCGCCTACTTTCATCATAAAAGAACAACGCGTCCTACACTTCAACAACAGAGTACAGATTAATGAAGAATCTTTGCCTACGATTTCTCTTTCAGTTTAGTCGACTTTATTTTACAACTTTCAAGTTGAAAGGGGGAATTGACTCATTTATGGGAATATACTGGGGGCCCCATGGCATAATTTCGCTTAGGGCCCCATGAACGAAGGGCCGGCCCTGCTTATTCAGATTGTTTTTTTCATTTGAGGCCCCCAATATTTCTTTATTATATATTATTTTAAACACTTCTTTTCTGCACTTTAAAAACAAAAAAAAAACAAGAAGTCCACTGATTGCCTCATTTCCATTTGTAGCTCTTGTGAACTTGTGAACAAAGTAAAGGTGAAATAATATTTTGTGACAAAGAGAGCAATTAATTACAGCCATTTGTGCGGATATACTTGCATATAGTTAGGGTAATGAATAAAAATCTAATAATCATGCAAATTTGACGAAGCAAGAATTTGAGTAATATGCTAATTTTGACATTTTAAAGATTTTCACTTCTTAACTGAGGAACACTGTTGTCAGAAGTCAGTGTGACCTCCTCTCTTTCCTGATAACATCACGTCTCATGCATTTTGATTATGGGTATGAGATACAGTGTAAACAGAGGAAGCTCCCAGGCAATAAAGGAACTTCAAGTTGCAACAGGCGGAAACCAAAAACCAGAAACACTCACCCTCCTCTGGAACAGGCCACGGTTTTCCCATACTGAGATATGTTCTTACCTGAGCTTAGACGAGTTGATGCGTACCTGTCTGGTCTTTGTGCGTGCCCTCAGTCACGCACAAAGACCAAAGATGTTGATAGTATTTACAATATAGTACCACACGCATCAACTCGTCTAAGCTCAGGTAAGAACATATATCAGTATGGAAAAACGGTGGCCTGTTCCTTTAAGGAGAGGCACTGCATGTGAATAGGGACAAAAATGTAATTGAGTGATGTCAATATTAAACTTTTACTGTATATTACTGACATCAATATGAAGAATTTTTTTTGTTTGTTTTTTGTCATTTTCTGTTTTCATATAAAAGTTAACATAAAAATTGTCAAAATTACCAATTTTTTGGGCAACAGACTTTGTTTATATCAATCAATCAATATTTATATAATAATATATTAGTTACAAAGATTTGTTCAGAGAGGACTTAGCAACCCTAAGAATTTAACTTTGTTTTTGAATATGACCAAACAGCTCAGGCCAAATATAAATGAAAGAATTTAAACTAATATATATATACTTAAAACTGAGCAAAACATTGCAGAAAAAACAATGTCAGACACGCCCAATAAAGTAGCTACAAATCAAACTGGAGCACATCTTTTAGTTGGAAGGTAACAATGTTTTGCCACTACACTGAGCCTTCATGTATGTCACCTTCAGTCTCTATAGGAGCAAATGAGACGACAGCATCCGCCCTCAGGCACTGTGGCCATTACTGCAGTTTACCCCCGGGTTTGGCTTATGCAACTTCATATTTGTGAGCTCCGCACAGCAGTTAGTCAACTCTGTAGTTAGCTTTGGTGCATCTTGATATAACCCTGTCTGCATTGAAATCTTACAGACAACGATTGACAGACAGAGCAATCGACCATGGGGGAAACTCAATGTGTAAATGGGGTTTTAATTGTTGCCTATGTGTGGTTATAAACAGGGCACAGCAATTGCACACCTTCAAGACATTTAAAGAACAGCTTGATGATTTAATTGGCTATTATTACTGTGGAGGAACCAAGGCAATTCTCCACACTCCCTGAATTAATATTATTTCTAAAATAAATGTCACCCAAAAATAGCTTCAGGGCCCGAAAGCTAGTCTCTGGCCTCTCAAATGTTGCTATTATCACATGAGTTGGCGCACAGACATTTTGTCAGCCTCCTAGCATAATTGCAAATTTAGTCTTTTTGGGCCAAATTGAGATGTTTAGTTAGTATCGAAAAACTGCTGCGTCTTTAGATATCATTGTCTCTGTCCTCAACCAATGGAAAACTTCTTACAAAGGTTTTCCAAATTTTCAGAAATCCTACAATTGCAATTGTCAATTATGCTAGAAGACAAACAGTTTTTGGACAGCTTAAAAAAGTATAACTCCACAAATAGGTTTGTCTTGTCACATTGAGCATTTGGATATGAATTGGACAAAACTCTTCCAATGGAACTTTGTCCATTTACGCACAATTAGTTAAGTTTAATTGGGTAAACTGGTTGGCGACTTGTTAAGTAATATTGTAAAGAAAATAGTGAATTACCTATTTACAGAACTGAAATGTACAGGATAATCATAGAACTATTGATATTGAAACAACGAACACCAAGCACAAAACCAAAGTGTTGCTTCCTTTAGCGTCTAATGAGAAGAGTGATTTGTCAACCAAAGCTCCATCTGCAGACACCTCATTCACTGGATATTACTCAGCTCAGTGCAGAGCTCCTGCCAACGGCAACAACGCACACATTCTTTTAAGTCTCCAGATGCTCGCTGCTATAAGCTGCAAAGATCTGCTCCACAAAGCAATTACAATACTATTTCCATCCAAAAAATATTGAAGCACCCAAACACAGACTGTACACACACAAATATTGATATCCAATTCATATAGTATTTTTTTTTTTTCACTTGAAAGCTACACAAATATATCTTTTAAGCCAAACCAATGCTTTGGATTGTTTGTAGAAATGCATTGTGTGTTTTAGAAGAGAAAGTCCACAAGGCTGTATGCAGCAACTACACTGCCCAGCCAAAAACAAGTCACCACACGCACATGAGGCCACCTTTAGCTTTGATCACAGCACCATTTACTGTGGTATTGCTTCAGTAAGCTTCTGCAATGTCCAAAGATTTATTTCCATCCAGTGTGGCATTCATTTTTCACTACGATCTTGTGTTGTTGATGATGAAGAGTGTGAACACCGAGCAAAGCCTCCTCCAGCACATCACAACTATTCTCAGTGGAGTTAAGATATGGATACTGTGGTGGGCAATCCATGTGTGAAAATGACCATTCACTCTCGTTCACGATATGAGCCTGATCCTGGGATTGTCATCTTGGAATATGCCTGTGCCATCAGAGAAGAAGAAATCCATTGATGGAATAAATAATAATTCAGGATGTTCATGTTTCAGCTGATCTCATTCTTTGGGCATATAGTGTTGCTGCACCTAAAACTGACAAATTGCATCAACCCCAGTTCTGTTTGCTTAGTTAAATCCAGGTGGTGACTTTATTTTTGGCCAGGCAGTGTATATACATTAGCAAATGCAATCCAACCATAAGAAGTAACAAGCAACAGTGTTCATCTTTATGCAGCGCCAACTTTGTCACGGTGATTAGATTAAATATTAAGTTCAGTGTGCACATTTGGAACATGTCGTGCAGCATTTACCACCACCCGCCTGGAGTCTTGATCAGTGACAGGCCCAACTGACTGAAGAACTGTCTAATTACACTCAATGGGGGTCATTTATCAAGACAAGTGCTAAATAGCGAGTGCGGGCTGGAAAATACTGTAGCATATACAGTATGTCGTTGTGGGCATGTTGCACTTTATTTTGAATTTGATTGATTGATTTGAATTGTGTGGATTACTGTATACAAATCATATATGCCAATGAGAGAATGCTTAATGAGTAAAAAAATACACAAATAGAGGTTAAGTGAATGAGGAAAATGAGTCCAAGTTTGAATTGTTTTTCATTGATTTGCCACTCGATCTGCAATGTTGAAGGTTCCATGTCTTTTTAGATTTAAAATGTGCAATGCCTCTAAAACATTGCTTCTGATCCACTTTTGAAAAAGCTACTCATTTTCCACATGTGCAAATTGCATCTGTGATTCAACTGCAATACATTCTGTAACTGTTGTGGGTACAGGGTGAAGTCAGGGCTTCTATTGAGGAAATGAAGACATGAAATTGGAGGGGGAAATAGGTTGCAGATTATTGGGCAAGTGTGATAACTGGTTATCTCTCAAAGACCCAGCCAAAGGGAAAATATAAATCCAAAGCATATTCAAAGCACCAAAAACAACTTCTTCAGGTAGAGGCAAATCAACGATTGGTCAAAAGAAAAATAGACAGTGGTTCGCAGTTTAAATAGTATACAAACATGTACTCATATAGGTTTTCATTGTTCAGGTAAGTGTGAGGTTGGCTTTATGTTCTCAGAAACAGATGGAGCCAGACTGTGTGTTTACTGAGGTCTCTCTGCTTTGATATGCAGATAGGAAGTTCACACAGAATGACTGATGCTCGACTTTAGCAGAGAGTTATGGCATTATATAGACACTTTCTGGACGCAAGATTAGAACATTCAAGAAAATAAAACACTGTGTTCTTGATTTTTTTCCTTGCCATGGATGAAGGTTTAGACATTACTTTTGTTTGGCCATTTGCTCCTTGTTTCTCTGTTTTGATATCTGTAAAATCATGTGAGGCAACTCTTGATGTGATATTAATTAGGCTATACATGCGTTTCCAGTGACGTCACGCATAGTTGTGGCCACACTACAATACCATCAACTCACTCAGGATGAAAATAAACGTCAACTGATTGACCACAGTATTTGTATGTCTCACGGAGATAATCGCAAAAAGACGGCCCCAGAGAGGACATGGCTACATAAACAAACAGCGCATGGCTATGTTTACAAGGCAAAGACTCAGCTGGTGGCAGCAGCCAGGACACACGGAACAGGAGGCTACCACACAGACCAAAGATCTATTTCCACTCCAGAGACTGTGGCCCCATACACACGAAGACAAGCTCAGACTTAGATGCAAAAGTATTCTATGAAACCCACGTATCATCCATATGAAGCCAGCGTTTTGGAGGTCTGTAAACGATAATGTTTGAAACTAGGTTCCAGGGTGGAAAGATTTCAAAACGCCGTTTACACAGTTCCTTTGTTACTGCCTCCACGCAACTTTCACAGCACCAGCATTGTGTATGTTTTGCATAATCTACTGACCTTGTAATGGCTTTAACTTCACAATCCAGCTGTTCTGACCGCAAAACTCCTCTGCTCCACTGCAAGCCACAGGTGACACATGGAGAAAAGTCCCAAGGAAATATCCTCCATTTTGTCTGTGTTTAGTACTGACAGTAACAGTTCGCTCACTGACAGCATTTCTGCTCTTGTCCTGTGAGGTCTCAAACATAAATTCCACCTCTTTGTCTCTGTAGATGAAAAATCCACGGAATAATTTCATAATCACCGCAATGTGTCTGTTTACATTAGAAAAAGTTTACTGCACATGTGCTATCTACAGTCTTGTTCTACTTTGGAAGGTGTCCTGTAGGTGGCCTGGCAGCTGCACTACAGCGTATCCACACACACAAGTAGATCCATGTGGATGCACACATTTACTGAATGGGCTCCATGCTTACAGAGAACGTTTTTGAAATTATAAGCGTTTTGTCTTTGTGTGGAGCCTAAATGAACATATTGAAGAGGTAAGAGACAACCTTTCTCTGTGATTTTTACTGTTTGTAGTGTCAACAGAGCCTCAGTCTGAGTCCGTGTTTAGACTGCTAAAGACGTTAGCATGTACCACTAACGGCTAGCGCGTTTAGCCTCTTCACAGTAAACACAGAAGATTTTAATATAACTCTAGATTGGACATGACACTCATTAATGTGGCAAACGTGGTGTTCATGTTGTGATTGTCCGCTGAGGCTAATGCTAATAGCTAGTAATGTAAAAATGGGAACACAGTTTCCATTGATAAAACTGTAATTTGAGATACAGTAATTATGTTTGATTTGTTGTGTTACTGGTAAGTCTAGGTATCTCAGTCATGTTTATTCTGAAATATTGAGTTTTGTAAATCTTTAAAGGACTGATGTTTCGTAGTCTTAGCACTATTTAGCACCATTCATTCTACTATATCACTGATCAAGTGCACTAGCTAAATATTGGTCAAATTATGTATATTTTCTTCTTTCAGCACTGTACTGATACAAACAAAATTACAGGATGCGAGAATAGGGAGGTATTGCTGCACTTTTCAAGCACATATAGCGCACTTTTCAAGCATACAGTGGGTTGCATAAATATCTGCACCCCTTCAACTTTTTGACCGCACTTTTCAGTTTTTCATTCATAAAAAAAGTTCCAAATCATGTATGAATTTCATTTCACTTCATCATTGTGTGTCCCATAGTGTGTCTTTCACATAAAATTTCAATTGAATACATGCATGTTTATGTACCTAGTATGGCAAAATGTCAAAAAGTTGAAGGGGTGCAGATATTTATGCAACCCACTGTATATAGCACTTGCTACTTCAATTATAACATGAAAGATATGAAATCACACAAAAATATATTGCAAAAACGTAGTTTTCTTGCTAGACTAGACATAAGGTCAGTGTTTAGAAAAAAAGTCATGAAATGAACAGAATTATTTTACAAAGCCTAAAAGCTCCATTTCCCATTCATTTACATAGCACTATAGGTCAACAAGGACAATCACAACATGTCCTATCGAGAGTTTTAATAAAGACCTTTGGTAAACACTGAAAAAAATAACAGTAATACCTCAGCTCTTACCTCTGTCACATGTTATACCAAGGAAAGATGTTCAGACTGTGGTTCAGGACGTCCTCATGGAGAGGTTTGTGCTTGTAGCTGGTGAGCAGCATTAGCTAATGTGCGCTGATGGTCAACATTATCCATGGCAGGCTTTGCTGTAACTCTCCAGGTGGTTGATAAGGATAAAATCCAAATGTTTTGATTGTCCTTAAGTATCAAGTAGTATCTCTGTTCTTCTGTCTGAGGTGTAGTTTTCACACGTAGCATCATTCAGTCAGTGCAGACCATATAACCATAGACCATATAAAACAGGCATAGAAGTGTATTGGCTGACGATTGGCTAGCCAGCGGGCAACAAAATGGCGGACCTGTCCACTGAGGTCATATGACTGAAACGCATGTATACAAAAATAAATTGATTGATTGACACAGTCCCCAAATCAGTTGACAAAGAATGGTCCTTGGGAGGAAAATATAGCTTTATATCAGGTTAAAATGTAAGTAATAACACAACAGATCTGATTCAAATACAACAATCGGTAAAAGTGAGTTTTAAGAATAAGATGAAACCAATGGTGCAAGCCTCATCTCCTCAGCCAGGTCGTTCCAGAGCCAAGGCGCCCAGACCAAAAAGGTTTGATCGCACTTTGGCCTCAACTTTGGACCAGCTAACAGAGACCAGCCTGAAGGTCTACTGCGGGGAAGGTGGGATCATGCAAGTTAAAGGTTCTGAAATGTAACTTGAGCCATACCTAAACAGGCCAATTGATTTTAAGATTTTACTGATGACTTTAAAAGGTGCATTATGGATATTTTAATGCATAAAAAATATATTTTAATGTGTATTTGACCTTTTAATCAGAATCAGAATAGAATTTGTTTCCATTGTCAATGAAGGTGACAACATGAAAACATAAACGTGTAATAATGATAAATATTTTATTTCTTGTGCGCCTTTCTGGACACTCAAGGTCGCCTTACATCAACAAGTAAAATTAACATCAACAAGTGGGCTACAATTAAAAACAGTTAAAATACAAAGTTAATAAACTATGACCCAGTGGCTGTATGGATGATAAGCACAGGGCCTTTACTCTTCATCACAGCGGTCACAGTGATTGATGAAGCTGGCCATACACTGAGACGATTTTAAGGAAAGGAAAGGAAGGAAAGAGCATCTTCAGGGTTTATGCCGGCAGCAGCAAGTCAAATTTAATGCTTTTTAGTGCCATTTTAATGCCAGAAATGCCACAAATTGGTGCGTATTTAATATTAATTTAAATTAATTTAATGACTTTTAATGCTTTTTGATGCCGCACGGAAACCCTGATCTTTATTGTCCCCGTGGGAAAATCCTTCGATGCCAGTGGGCCAATCCGCCAAGGAGCAGAGGGCGACCGCAGTGCAGCATCCAGGGACCCATCTCCAGATGTGGAGCCAGGCTAATACTCAGCATCACCTGGCAGGAGGATTAACCTAATGTGCAGATTTTGGGTTGATGGGGGAAACCAGAGCACCCAGAGGAAACCCATTCAGACACGGGGAGAACATGCAAACTCCACACAGAAAGGCCCCTTCTTGCTGTAAAGCGCAAGCGCTAAATTAGTCATAAACTAATTTGGCACGGTCAATTGATGACTAATTTGAATGTGCCAAATTAGTCATCAACTCACACTATGAGACTGGATACGATTAGAGTCTGATCGAGGTGCTCACATTGTACGGATATGATAATGCGCACTTCTCACCTCCTCACATTGCACGAGTGACATAACCCAGAGCAGCCTGTGGTTGCTATGGATATAGGTTTAATCTGTCCTATTCTCCTCTCAAACAATGCATTTTAAAAGTGGAAGAGGCTAATTTCAGCAACAGATGAAAATGATCTTAAATTACAGCCTATAACAACTAAACATTTGCAGACTTTGCTCTCTGCGTTGATTCGTTCAGGGAGACGTTATCTCGCTCTGCCTGCACCCTCTCTCTCTCTCCTGCCCGGCTTACCCCGGCTCCAGCATGTATTTCAACGTACATGCCACTTTCCTCTGGCCTCAGCAGTACTACAGCAACACTAGGACCTCACGACTCACAAAAAATATCAAACATGTCAGATAACCCTGCGACTATGCCATTTTGAGTTTAGCTGGTGCGCATCTTCCACTTCCGCCTGGCATGAAATACCGCCTGTCTGGTATTCCATGCTTAGAACCGTAATAAGAACAAGTTCAAGAAGGATGCAAGGTCAAGAAGGATGCGTATGGTAACAATGGACATCAATAATCAAGCAAAAGTTAAAGTCCTACATGGAAAACCTAGAGGCAAAGGGCAATATGATGTGAAAATTGCACTGATTGTGGGGAGATATCCCTATACACTTGAGAAGGGCATGTACATGATGCAAGTGCCTACCAGCTGTCAGGTACATCAATATCATCTTATAAATGCAAAGAGTGCGTGAATTGGATTGTTTATTATACTGTACATGCTAGCATATATCCTAGCAATATAAATTTAAGAATATTATGTGACAAAAGTCAAATCCTGATTGTTGACCCAACTGGTCTCTAGCCGAGGCGATGCGCAAGGCACCTCAAGGAGCGATGAAGGACACTGGGAGAAGACGGCTACCAAACCAGATTTATTACTATTATTGAGCCCAATAACAGAAACAGAAGTTACAATGACAGGAAGTCACAGTAGGGATAAGACTCTCTATTACCACCACCTTTATATACCCTTCTCCTGCTTACGTGTGTTCTAACTTATGCCATGTCTCTTGCTGTGTTATCATATTGTGCTGTCTGGCTCTTCCTGAAGGATTTACGACTTGAAATGTACAGATTCTAATCCTAATCAGACAAAGGGATTTTCTAGATATGATGAAAATTACAGGCCTCTCTCATCTTTTTAAGTGGGAGAACTTGCACAATTGGTGGCTGACTAAATACTTTTGCCCCACTGCTGTAGGTTAGATTGGACAGGGACAGACTGTGACAACGTGCAAAGAATAAACATTAAGAAGGAAAACGATTTCACTTGTAATGAAGTGATCTGAGCAGATCTGAGTATTTCGTAGGTTCATCCTTTCTGCCGGCGACATTCCTTGCTGAACGATTTAGTGAAATCACCTTCATGTTCTCAGATCTTTGGGATGGAATAGAATCCTAACTTACCAGTTCCATTAGCTCTGTTAGCACTCCCACGTACCCAACACGAACAAACCATGTCGGTTATAAAAAAGAACACTTATTTGTTGCAATTTGTTAGAGCGCAGTGTCAACATACGACTGCCAAAAGAAAGATGGACATGCCAAACAAACCGGGAGTGCTGACGTCACATGGGAACTGTATAGGCGCCGTCATGCTAACCACCCATACAGCCACTGCATCACTAAAAGGTCAAATAATGTACTAATATCACCTTTTTTTTCCTGCACAAGAAGATCCACGTAAATGCATGTTTAAAAGCAATCAGTAAAATCTTGCTGCAGTCAGTTGGAGCGGCTAGAGTTTTATTGTCTAAACCAGAGAGGAGAGAGTTAGACTATAATTCTGGAGGTGGCCACTTTTTTGACGTTGGAAAAGTCTTTTAATATTATTTAGAAATTTAAAATGAAAATCAAAGATGACGCTGTGGTGATGTTGGCGGACGGGGGGAGAAGTGGTTCTGGACATGAAAAATGTACTGGATTAATAATCTGGCAGTTATATACCGGTAATCAAATAAATACAACAATAATAAAACATCAACGTGACAGTATATCTACTGTTGGAATTGGGTTACTCACATGTACTGTACATACAATATGAACTAGTGTTTGACCTATTTTCTTTGAGAGTCATTAGTTTCACTTTTAGGTCTTGTTGCTCCATTCTGTAAAAATATGGTTTCATGAGATTTTTGGAAACCATTGCATTCTGGCTTCATTTTCATGTTGAACAGCCTTCCAGCCGTTGAGAGAGATGGCCTGTTGTATGGCTTGTGTAACATCTTTTTCACCACAGTCGGACTGTGCAGTGTGTGGCTTTGTGAGAAAGCACTGTTGGCAAATTTAATATTTTATTTCAATCTAGTCACAAGTCAAAGTACTTTCTGTCCAAGCCGGCATAAAGGAGAGGGTTGCATCAGGAAGGGCGCCTGCCAAATCAATATGCAATCATCTGCACTCGGCAGAGGCAGAATTTGCAGCGGCAACCCCAGAAGAGTAAACCTGATTCGAAACATCTGACTATGCGGCTTAGAGCACTTGTTGCAGAGCACAGCCTCCATTTGACTGTGTTGCTTCAGTTCAAATAAAACCACACTCAATGACATCTCTATTTGCCTCCCACTCGACGCCGCTGCTGCTTTTTAAATACATTTGGGTGACGAAAATGAACAAAAAGCATGATGAGTGTGTGATGTCGCCTTATCTAGGTCATGATATAAGCAGCCGCATCTCTGGCTTTAACCCTCTTGTGGCTGACACTGGATGAGAGCGGTGGAATAATAAAGCACTGGATTGAGCCGTCAAAACCGTCTGGCACAGCGCTATTGGGCTGGAAAGCATGGTTTGATAAGCACTGATGCCGTTCTTTGTTTAGGCAGTGGGGAGGGGAGAGATGGACGTGTTGGAATATATTTGGGAGCGTTGGGGTTTTCCTCTCTCTCTCTCTCTCTCTCTCTCTCTCCCCCTCTCTGCCTCTTTCGCTCGTTCCCCATGCTGCCTCTCAGACAGCTTTGATCACACTACCCTTTGAAGCAGTGTTCCAAAATGAAAACGAGGAGAAAGCAGAAGTCATCCAAAGTTCAAGCCCAAACTTACAGCAACTTCATCATCAGCCGCATTGCCCAAGCAAGACCTATGGAAAATATCGATTAAAACTTGAATTAAAGCTGTAAATCATTCATTACGCTGCCATGATGTGTTGCACTGTTGATGGAAGCTTTTCTAACCCGGAGCAAATGAGATCAAATCACCTTTGGAGGATTACGCAGAAAGAACATCTTGACATTTCTGAACCAAATAGAGCAGCCAGCACAGACGGACAGAGAAGTGCTATTTGCTGCCGTTACTGCGGAGAGAACTTCCACCTTATGAGAAGTGCTTCTTTGTGATGTACAAATGTTGCTTTCCTTTGACTCTCTGACAGAATATTTGAAGGAAGTAAGTTTGTGTCACGGCCAGGTCACTCCCAGTAAATAATGGAACACAGTGTAGGGCTAAATTGATTTTATGTTAATGATAACTCCAGGATTTCACATTTGAACACCCATTACTTATTAATACGGAGCCCTGGAAGTGACCTTAGAGAAAATAATTTAAATTTGTGAGGATTTATCAGATTTTTTTCTACCACATATTACCTTGTGGGAAGGACAAAAAACATAATTTGTCATCATTTTTTCAGTATTTATATGTATTTGCATATATATTTTTTACCACTTATTATCTTGCGGCAACGGCTCATTATCTTGAATTATAGTATTTACTATATAATATCATATATTTGTACATGTTCTTTTGTCACTCAGATAAATGTTTTGTTTTTTTAATTCCCAAAAATAAAAACAATTTTCTCAAATTTTCTCTTCCAGGGCTCCGTACTTTATAAAGGGATATTCCAGAAATGTTAGCGTTTTGTTGAGCTCCAAATACAACAGATTACAGCTAACAAATTACAACTATGAATACAAAATAACAACATGCACTATCACAACTATCACATTTGTAATACAACGCAGCGAGCAATCAATCTGAGTTAATTGTCTGTGAATGCCCTCCCTGGAGAAACTATAGCTCTATGAACAATAACTTATTTTCATTATTCCAAATGCCAATGTAACAATTTAGCAGAATGGTTCGCTGTACTGAGTAACTGTTGCTAATGAGAAAAACTTGAACTTTCTCTCTCGAGCAAGTGATAATTTGTAATATATTATTTCTATGGCTGCAGACAACAAAAAAAAAAACATCCCACGGCTCAGAAACTAGACACTGGAAGGACATGGGAACACAGACCTCAGCCAAGACATGGGTTACTGGGTATTGCTTCAAAATAAATAAATAAATAGAAACTAATATGTATTTCAAATAGCTCAGCCTTGTATTTGGTTCAAGGGTTGTGTAGTTCAGGTGTAAATACTAATCCACAAAATTGCAATGTCAATCAATTTGAGGGTAATAAAAACAAATGTGTTTAAATTTGAAGATAATAGTAATCGGTCAGATGGACTTTGCATGTTTGTCCCTGTATCTGGATGGGTTTCCTGCGGGTGCTCCTGTATCCCCATCACCCCAAAACATGCACAATAGGTTAATCCTCCTGCCAGGTGATTCTGGCAATTAGCACGGCTCAAGGTCTGGAGCTGGGTCCCCGAGCACTGTGCATGCAGCTCACTGCTCCTTAGCGGCATCAGGGTCAAATGTTGAGAACCTTCGCACCCAGGGCCGGCCCTAGCCAATTTGGTGCCCTAGGAAAGATTGGACATTGGTGCCCCCCTCTCCAAAAAAACGGGTCTATGCCTAGGGCCTGTTCGCACCTTGACACCTTAAACTTTAAGCATTTTATGTTTTTTTATTTGTGAGATACAGGCCACTGTTTTAAGCCAACAGTATGCCACCAAATGAATGGAGTTGTGATGAATACAGTTTGAGTGCACAACTCAGAACCTGTCCGGTTCATGCAGAGAACACAGATTCTCAATTATGCAACAGAAGCCACGAAATACAGATTGGAGCACTTTCTGTAGTAGAAATACAACCAAAGTAAATGGGGCTATTCCAACCTGTATGGATGGCCTTATACTACTACAGATACTGTATGTTTTTGATGGTAATATGGTCAAAAACTCAAAACAGTGGATTTTGCATTAGTCTGCTTAAAACCATAAATGAATATCACCTTTTGTATGCAGCCCTAGTTTGTTATACTGTATATTTTTTATTTTTTAAATGGACTTGTTTCTGGTGTTTATAGCACCAGGCAAATAAAACAACCGCTCATAAAAGGTCAGCTGAGTGACTCTGAGCTGCTTTTCCAATTCTCCACCTGTCCTTGAAGCATGCATTTCAGTGAGTAAAACACCACACAATGCACGGACAAAGTGGCACATTTTTCAGGTGTTAAGTGGGTCGAGTGCTGCACGACTTAGTGACCCGTTCAGCGAAGAGACCGTCGCCATCCCATTGACAGTGTTGCATCAACTGTAAAAGAAATCCAAGCAACTATTGAGCAAGAGAGTGGTGCTCGGGCAGTGGAGATGTAGGACACTTGTGTGCAAAGAACTCCTCAGTAATGTCTCCTGACAGGCTTCTCTGTTGTTTAACCACACTGTGAAGATGACGGAGTAAGCTAAAGAGAAGACATGCAACACAATAAATTACTAGAGGTTAGGGCTGGGCCATATCTTTATTGTTTATTGTTTATTTGGTTGGGACAGTGCATGTTAATGAACACACATGAGAACCATGCATGTAAACACACCACTCCGGATTGTAGTCTTGGGCTAATTTCCATCCGTTGTCGCACACTCGTACACACAAACACACTCTCATTCATCCTGATCTATTGTACAAGTTTTTAGAGGAAGGGGAAACCGGAGCACCCGGAGGAAACCTACGCAGACACGGGGAGAACATGCAAACTCCACACAGAAAGGCCCCGTCCTGGCCCGGGATCGAACCAAGGACCTTCTAGCTGTGAAGCACGAGCGCAAACCACTGTGCGACCGTGCCGCCCTATTGCATCGTATATCGATATACTGGTATAAGTTTTGGATATTGTCGCCATTTTTTATATCGTTGTGGATGCGGTATATAATTAGCATGTGCCCTAAGCTGATTTTGACTGAAGTCAGGACCAGCGGCCTTCCCA
This sequence comes from Lesueurigobius sanzi, assembly GCA_900303255.1. Classification (NCBI taxonomy): domain Eukaryota; kingdom Metazoa; phylum Chordata; class Actinopteri; order Gobiiformes; family Gobiidae; genus Lesueurigobius; species Lesueurigobius sanzi. Next base: position 14,801 of record OMNZ01110695.1, read on the forward strand.
CATTGGACGGAGATCCCAGCTAATGCTTTGCTCAGCTGACTGTGGAGGTTTTAGGGGCAGGTGCTTAAAACGTAAAATTAATTAAAGGATGTATGTTGCTTGAGTAGATCAAATTTGAGGAAATTAGCATGGCCCAATTATATATCATTATCGTGATATTTCTGTTTTATATCGTGATATTGATTTTAGGTCATATCGCCCTGCCCTACTAGAGGTAAGTGAAATATTCATGTTTCTTTACGCTAATATTACTCAAGTACTAGGTAAAAATACAACCTCTGTAATTGATTACTGAGTAACTGTTTTAAGATTGAGCCAAAAAATGTAATACAGTATATGCTGACAAAACATAAAATAGCATGCAAATTCTAATATTTTCAAATAAAGTTTAGATAAGACATAGTTGATGGGGTGACAGTGGCTCATATGGTTGGCAGTTCGAAATCCCTGCTCCCAGGTGCAGATTGGCATTGTGTCCTTGGATAAGACACTTCACCCACTGCCTGTGAATGTAGTGTGTGAGAGAGTGTTTGGTGCATTAGAGGTGTTCACACCAAAGGCTTTGTGGACGGAAAAGGCGCCAGTTATACATTAAAAATTTACGGCTTTCTAAGAGGCAGACGCCAAAGTTGGAAAAGCTGAACTTTTGGAGCGAGACGCGGCACGGAAACCAACCAGAGAGGCTCGCTCTAGTGACGCAATGGAGCATTTCACATGATGGATCTAGGCAGGAAGAAGCAGGAAAACAATGAAAACAAGGGAGAAGCAGCAATCGTCGCAATTCCATCCTCGTAACATAACATTTACAGCGTTTACATCCTATCTATGCTCTCACGTGTACTGTATCATACTGCCATTTCAGCGCACAGTGGGTTAAAAACTGCCCTGAGATTAGGGAAATAAATCGCTGTGGCTCTGGTGCACTGTCTCTACATGCTGCAGGCACCCCCCTTCCTCCCACCTCTCAGAGAGCTGAGGAGGAGCAGGCAGCATGGTGCAACCACGTAGAAGAGATGGGATATGCCATTAGTTATAGACCATCAGCAACAGAGGAGCCCCTCCCAACCCAAGCTTTCCTCAAAGCCCCGCTACGACAAAATTGCAGAGTGCTACTGCTACATAGTTTCACTTTCTGCCTTCTTCACTGCAACTAAACAGGCTTTTACTGCTGCTTTACTCACATGGACAGAAACATGACAGAGCATGGAGAGAGAGAGCGAAAGAGAGGCGTGGTGTGAGGAGGTAAGATCGACACGAACCGAGTGGGTCCTGTTTACGCACGATGTGAACAGCTGAATATTTCATGGTTTTGTCCGTGGTGTTTCTTAAACATGATGTCAAATTTGAGGAAATGCTAATCATAAGCTCTTTGAATTTATAACAGTGAAATGCAAGCCTTAATATTGACGCAGATGAGGCTCTAAATACGCCATCAATCTTTCTTTTCACGTGGAAGTTTTACGCAGTTTTAACAAATGTTTTCATGATTCTGTTCAGAAATGATGTTTAGTTTAGCATAATTTATCCTGTAATCGCTATATGTTCTGAACATAAAGAATAAGCTATACTATACTTTAAACACCTAAAATACACATACAGTATATTGAGATTAATTAATAACAGACAAAAATAGCTCAAGATGATTTTTTACAACCCTGCTTTATTAGATAAGATACAATAAGAGATCATTTAAAAAGTTAAAATTAATATTTGATTAATTTTCATATGTCAACATGAAGCTCAGATTCAGATTCAGAAAACTTCATTTATCCCCTAGGGGCAATTCATTGGTAGCATTCCAGCCAAACAATCATCGTTCTCATCCGTACATGTTATAAAATACAATAAAACATAACAATGAAACAAGTCAACTGCATTTGAGAAACCTGGACCCATCAAGATAAGGAGACAAACTAAGCTGGTTATATCCTAGTCCATCTTTGTTAAGCAGCTTAATAGCAGAAGGTATGAAAGACAATAAGTAGCGGTTTGTCTTTGCTCGTGGCACATTATAGCGCCGCCCAGAGGGCAACAGCACAAACTCTGACGACAGTATATGCTCTTATGATTTGTTTGGCCTTATCCGTCACTCTTTTCCTCCAGACTAAACCCAAGTCCTTCTGCTGGATGGATCCAATGATTTTTGGAGCAGACTTTAACAATGCTGTTCAGGCTGTTCTTGTTCCTCACAGACAGCCCATTGAACCAACAGATAAAAGAAAATGTCAAAAGACTCTCAATGAAAGAATTATAAAAGTTACACAAAATGGTGCAACAGACATTGAAAGAACGAAGCTTTCTCAACAAGTAGATTCTCTGTTGGCCTTTCTTAATGACTGCTTCTGTATTTGACTCAAACTTCAGCTGAGAGTCAAATATTGTGCCCAAGTACCTATATGAAGCTTTTGTCACTTACATATTTACTCACAGTAGAAAGGGTAACCAAAGGTTTTACTCAAGTACTGTAACTTAAAAATATAATGTGTGTTAAAACTATTCAAGAAAATACAGTTGTACTTTTAATGGAGTACTATCCATCTATGAAAATTACACCCATGGAAGAAATTAAGTTGTTATAAAAGATTGGACTGTCCTACATACAGTATCATCTTTGCTAATGACTGGTGCTTGTAATAGCTTGAGCAACCATCAGCACAGGAGCACATGAATTTCACCCCAAAGAATCGAGACTTTGCTAATTCAACACAATGTAGTCCGTAACACTGGCTGAACCTGCATTGTAATCAGGCAGCGTGGCTCGATTTAGCACCTGCCTTAATTACCTGAGCATGTCTGAGGCTTTGTAAATGGAAAAATAAAAGGTTGAAGGACTTTGCACAAAGACGAGGTGTGAGCTAAATTAGCAGTGGAACTAACAGATGAAGGCAATTAGCCAGCTAGACCCGAGTCTGTCGGTACGATCCAATTGGGAAACCAGGCCAACGACTTCTCAGAGTGGCTCAACAGTTGCTTTAAACTTTCTCTTAATCCATTCTGCTGACAATGGGCTGTATTTCGAAAGAGCGGGCCTCAGAGCGGGCCTCAGAGCGGGCCTCAGAGCGGGCCTCAGAGCGGGCCTCAGAGCGGGCCTCAGAGCGGGCCTCAGAGCGGGCCTCAGAGCGGGCCTCAGAGCGGGCCTCAGAGCGGGCCTCAGAGCATGCAGTGTGTACAAAGATGCCGGTCCCAAGCAAACTTGTCATTCTTTTCAACTGCACATACAGTTCAGTTTGGTAATAGTTTATTAAGCATAATTTGGTTACTTGATTTGTATTTTGACAACCTATCTCATGATTTGGGGAATTTCATATGAATTTGATATAATGTACGTCAAATTTAATTTAAATAGTCTATCAATGAAATAGATTTATTCTGTTTTAAATGTTTACACTCCTGTTTTCCTGTTTTATTTTGAAAGTCCGGATGTCGTTTGTGCGATCATACTGCTTGATCAAGCCGAACTTGGACGAAAAAATAGACTTGGTCCGCATTTTTGTCTTGGTGGAGCGGAGCCGGCGGACCAGCGGCGGAGCTAAATGGAGCGGAGTGGAGGATGTGCACAGCGGCTAAATATAGCAACGCATTTGTTGCGGGAGTCGGGGCGGAGGATGTGGAATCTGGCCATAATTAGTCACCTCTGTTGACTAAATTGGTGCTGTGTCAACAAGCTCAGGCCTGGTTCTACAGGGCGTAAAAGGGTGTATTTCATTCATTTGAAAATGTTTGCACCCTTATGGAAGATTTTTTGTGTCGTCACTTTGTGAATTTTAAATGTCTTTGAATTTCACGCTTTGAATTTTTTTAACACTGAAAAACCGTCTTTGAATTTTTTTTGTCTCCAAACTTCAGTCACATAATTTTCAGTTCAGTGTTTTACATTCAAAATTAAAATTTCACCTTTTAAATATTCGTTTTATTATTTTTCAATCCGTCAAATACAACAGACTAAATTCAAAGTGTAAAATTCTCAGTAGAAAAATATTCAAATAGAAAAATTCGCCCTTAAAAAATTCAATGTAAAAAAATGCAAGCTCTTAAATTCAGCAGCAGGAATT